>VDFB02029624.1:49780-65932 GCA_007258455.2 Sequoia sempervirens | reverse complement strand
GAAAATCCAACAAATGCTTCTTCAGACCATTTTGCATGGTCTATACCCACTCTTCAAAGGTTTGCAAAAGGCCCTTTCAACCGCAACAAACCATTGTGTCAGTTTACCACAGATGTGACTGTTAACAAGAAAAAAAAATCAAGGGGCAACAGGAAATGGCTTTGTCATGTTTGTGAATCTAATTACCATGGGAGCTATACTAGGATTAGAGGCCATCTAGTGGGTGACACTGGAAAGGGTGTTAGAGTTTGTGAGAAAATAGCATTGGAGCAGCAACTTCAATTTGCAAAGTTGGATAGATGTAGTTATGACCAAATCATTACCATTCAAAATAAAAAACGACCATTAGCTGATTTGCAAGCCTCTTCCAATGTATCAGTTTCAGAGAGTTGTGATAGAGGGAAGAAGAAAGCAAGTGAGAAAACTTCAATCATGGGGTTGATGAATGTGCAAAAACGTGAGCAAGCTGATGATGCAGTGGCCAAATTCTTTTATGCACATGCTCTTCCATTTCATTTGGAAAAGTCACCTTATTTCAAAACTATGGTGAAAGAAATATTGTCAATTGGACCCTCTTATGCCCCCCCTGGAGAACATAGATTGCGTACCTCCCTCCTTGACAAACAATATTCAAAAGCTACCTTGTTGATGGAGGAGATGAGACAGACATGGCTTAGGACTGGTTGTTCCATTGTCATGGATGGGTGGACTAATATTCGACATAGGCCACTCATTAATGTTATTGTTACATGCCCTGCTGGTTCATACTTTTTTCGAGCTGTTGATTGCACTGGGAAGCATAAGGATGCTGATTTTCAGTTTGGCATTTTGAGGGAGGCCGTAGAGGAGGTTGGGACTTCTAATGTTGTGCAAGTTGTGACAGATTCAGCTCGTGTTTGTAAGCTAGCTGGTTTGATGATTGAGAATGCTTACAAACATATTTTTTGGACTCCATGCTGTGTACATGCTTTGAATAATGCTTTGAAAGACATGGGAAAAATAGATTGGGTGAGGGCAGCAGTTGCAGAGGCTAGAGGCATACAAATGTTTGTATGCAACCATCACACTTCACACGCACTATTCCGGTCTTATTCAAAGAAAGAATTCCTCAAACCAATTGAGACTAGATATGCTAGCTACTATATTTTGCTGGAGAGGATGTTGGAGGTCCAAGATGCTCTACAAGCCATGGTTGTTTGTGCAGATTGGAAAAGGTGGAATCTGTCGAAGACAAATGAAGGCAAGGAAGTGAGAGATAGAGTACTTAATGAAACTTGGTGGGCCACTATCAAGTAAGAAATCTGAAAATTTAAATTGTTTTTGAAATTTTGAATTTGTTACACTTTGTTTTACTTTGTAATTTGTATTTTAAAAGTTCTAATATTTAATTTGTTGCTTGTAGGTATATTTGCTCTTTCATATCACTAGCTATGAGGGTAATTCGGTATGCAGATACAGACTCTCCTAGCTTGGGAGAGTTATATGAGACTTTTGATAGCATGCTTGACCAAATGAAGCAAGCTATTTGTCAAAAGGAACCTGAGTTGAGATTTTATGAGGACCATATTAGGCCTATTGTGACAAAGAGGTGGAACACAATGAATAGCCCTCTTCATATGCTTGCCTATGCTCTTAATCCGAAGTGGTATATACCTAGACCTGGCCAAATGCTTCCTTTTGAGGATGACGACGTGATAGAGGGGCTTATAGTAGCCCTTCATAAAATGTATACCGATGAGCTAGCAACCATTATTAGAGAGTAGTGGCTTATGTTTGTTGATCTTCAGGGTCCTACATTCAGCAAACCAGAGGCTAGGACAGATAGGGCCACCATTGCAGAGAACAACCCCATTGGATGGTGGAAATTTCATGGGAAGGACACACCGGATTTGAAACAACTCGCCATTCGTTTGCTCTCACAGATTGCTAGTTCCTCTGTTGTAGAGAGGAATTGGTCTACCTATGGCTTCATCCACTCCATTAAGAGGAATAGGCTTACTTCAAAACAAGCTGAGAAATTAGTTGCAGTTCATAGTGCCTTGAGACTTCAGGACCGACAGACTACTGAGTATTGGTAGACTCTAGCAACACGATGGGATGTTGATCCTGAGGACATTAGGCAAATTGATGAGGATGAGGTGCAACCAGGATTGGTCGGGCTACCATTGGATGATCCACTCTTGCCAGAAGATGATAGTGACTCAGACAGTTCTGAGTCTTTTGATATTCATAGCCCGAATGAGGCTTAATTTCATAGACTATTGGACAATGTATTTAGTATTTTGATTTTCATGTTTGAACTTTGAGACTTTTGGATGCATGTTTGAAACATTGGATATTGATAGACCATGGTTTTATTGATGTTTGATATTGCTATGATAAATTTTATAATGCTTTAATGACATTTATTATGTTGTTATGCTACTACTCTCGCGATTTATTTATATATTGATATTGTTGTTATCAATTATTAATTTATTGACATATATCTCTCTCTTTCCCTCTCTCTGTCTATAATATATTAATAAATTTAGAAAAAATCATCTATATATATATTTACTGTCCCCTAAAAATGGGCCCCTAGGAAACGTCCTGGAAACGCATCCCCAGCCGTCCCCCCGTCCCCGTCCCCAAAAGGCCGTGGAACACAGAAATAAACATTAAACAGTTTTATCAAATTAGATGAGGATACAAAAAAGGATTGCAATAAAAAGTGGATTGAATTGCTTGTACCCACAAAGCCATGTTGGAAGGCTCATAGCCATGTACAACATAGTGGAACTACCCTTTGGTGGACACAAATGTCACCATATCCCCTAGCTCTTGCTCATGATTACTACTAAAAAAGAAGTTATCTATCCATATGACATGACACATAACAATTAAAATATCAACCCTTAATCTCTTGAAGACAAAGAATGTCCAAAAAGAACTCTACATGGTGAACTTGCAGTGTGGATCTTTTCAGACTACTAACATTCCATGAGTAGCAATTAATAAAAAACATAAATCTAAGCACATATCCTTAAAGTCCAACCCTTCAAATGTAAAATAACTATTCTGTAGAAACCTACTTTTTTTAATAGGGACAATTCTCCAAATTGCATGTTATTTTTCAAGAACAAATTTTAACTCTATTGTACATAATCCTAGGTGAAGATGCTAAATACAATAATAATGTTTATTTAGATACAATAGAAGTTGAACAATCATCTTGAAGATGAACAGAACAAACAATTCATATTGATGAATAAGATGAACAGAACAAACAATTCATATTGATGAATATATATTTTATAACATATTTCAAACTTAATGAGAATTGGCCTTCACTCTTTTATTTTCAAATTCATTCTCAACCCATTTCCTTGCCTCACATTGGTACTAGAGCTATGGTAAGATTTTTTTTCAACCTTCAAATTCTCACTATTTGTGAGAAGGCTGCCAATAGCCACCCCAACAATATGCCCTCCCAAAAATCATAGAAGTAGAGACAAGATACTTGTAATGTGCAAATAAGTCTATACCTAGTTGTCAGAAAGGTAACAACAAAGTTGAATGTTTGTAGCGATCTTAGTCCATCCAAGTAATTGAATCCCTTAAGGTATGCTTTCTTCATTGTTATGGGAATTTTTTCATGTTTCAAATTTATGTTTTCCTTCCACCAATTCCAAAACTCATTGAAGTTGAATTGACACCTTTGAAAGAGATGGAAGTTGAAGAGTCTCCAATAAATTGTACCATTTTTTCCTTGCTAAGGTCATGTGAAGAATAGTTAAAATGCATCCAATAGCATCCACGGTATAATTTTAAGCAGCATAGATGTTAGTTTTAGGATCAGAAATTAAATAAGCAGATATAGAGCAATTTTAAACAATTTGACACAGCATATACCTTGGGAAAACCCTCCAACTAGATGGAGAAAAAAACCCAGCAACAATATATCTCTTATATATTGAATAATGAAGCCAATTCGCTTTTACAATGAGGCCAAATACAAGGCCGAATATCAGCACCACACTTTAATGCACACACAAGATAGAATCTAACACCTTGCTCATAATAATATCGATCTTCTTGAAGACACAATATCGACCTCCTTGATAAACTCACACTTCTCTTGAAATCGAACTATGAATGAATGATGATCAACTAAACAGCATCTCTTATATATACAAGTTGAAGAGAGAGCCTCCATAAATCACGTCCTTTCATAACACAAAGTCGACCCATATATGAAAGATTGTAACTCATACAAAGGTGGCTACTCCCAATATGAAGTTGGCCTCATACAATGAATATAAATTAATATAAAGTAAAGCGCCTCTTCACTAAACTTGATAACAATAAATATTATTTATTCTTCTAAGTGAAGCGCCTCTTCACTAGTGGTGTCTCCAATAAATTAAATAGTCGTTAGGCTATATTTTATTTATTGCTTGATTAAATCGTGGCTGGAAGTAAGAGGCTCATAGCTGTTTACATCAACACTCCCTCTCAGCTACGGAGGAATACTTCCAGCTATCCAATGCAATGGAATCTCTCAACATGACACCCACAATGGCTACACCCATATGGGAAAAGAGCTCATCACGGAGTCACTCAACGTGATATTGTCCTTCATGTATGGAAAGAACATGTGCACAAGTGCCCATCACGGAGTCACTCAACGTGATGTCGTCATCTCATCATAATGTCCACCATGGCTACTCCCAGACACTGGATAAACACAAGTACAAGGAAATCATCACGGAGTCTCTCAACGTGATGTTGTCATGGAGTCACTCAACATGACATCCACCATGGCTACTCCCAGAGGGTGGAAACAAGGGCTTTCACCTCAAATTTCTCTCACAGAGAAAGATGCATTAAAGCAAATCACAGAAGATCGCTGATGTTGTTGAGTCTCCCTCTCAACTAGAGCTTCATTTTCCACAACTCCAAGCTTGTCTTGAAAGTGCACAAACTTCACTCTGGAGAGAGGCTTGGTGAGAATATTAGACGTCTGCTCATCAGTACAAATGTATCTCAACTGGATAGCTTTCCTCAATACCATATCTCTGATATAGTGGTATTTGATCTCAACATGTTTTGTTCTATCATAAAACATTGGATTGACAGAAAGCTTCACACAGCTTTGATTATCACAATGAATAACAGTTGGCTCCAATGATTGTCCAAACAATCCTGCAAGGAGCTTACAAAGCAACACTGCTTCTCGAGCTGCTACACAAGCTGCAATATACTTTGCCTCTATGATGCTTAGTGCCACTGAACACTGCTTCTTGCTACACCAGGAAATCATCACAGACCCCAAACTAAAGCAACAACCAGAGGTGCTCTTCCAATCAGCTACACTCCCTGCCCAATCAGAATCAGAATATCATTGCAACTAAAGATCTACATTGGAAGTGTATCTCAAGCCATATCCAACTGTGCCACGCAAGTATCTCAGGATATGCTTCACTGCAACTAGATGTATTTGCCTTGGTTCACACATGAATTGACTAAGTGCACTCATTGCATAGCAAATATCTGGTCTAGTATTGACTAGATACATCAATGATCCAATCAACTGCCTATACATCGTGGGATCCACCAGATCTGAACTAGCTGCAGACTCACTTAACTTCTTCAAATTGGTTTCCATCGGTGTAGACATGGATTTGCAATCCATCATGCCAAATCTCTTCATGATGTCTATTGTATACTTCCCTTGACTCAGAATGAACTCATTAGGCCTCTGCCATACTTTTAAACCAAGGAAGTAATGCATGTATCCAAGATCCTTCATCTCAAATTCTGAAGCTAGCTCCTTCTTGCATTTGATAATGAGATGTTCTTCTCCAGTAAGAAATAGATCATCAACATAAAGAACCAAGATTAATGCCTCACCATCAACTATCTTGAAGTACAGGTTTGAATCAGCATCATTCTTGGAGAAGCCCAAGCTCAACAGGCAGCGATCAATCCTCTCATACCATGCACAAGGAGCCTACTTAAGGCCATACAAAGCCTTCTTCAATTTGAAAACATGAGACTCCTTCCCATGAATCTCAAAGCCATCAAGTTGCTCAATGTATACCTCTTCTTCAATTACACGAATAAGAAATGTTGTCTTCACGTCCATTTGATGTAACTTCCATCCTTTAGCTGCTACAATAGCAATGATTGTCCTAATGGATGTATATCAAGCAACCAGAGTAAAGGTTTCTTCATAGTCTATTCCCTCTTTCTGAGAGAATCCTCTAGCCACAAATCTAGCCTTGTACTTCTCAATGCTTCCATCAGCCGCATGCTTGATCTTGAAAAGCCACTTAGAAGATACAACAAATTTCCCTTCTAGTCTAGGTACTATATCCCAAACATCGTTCTTGATGATAGATTGATATTCTTCAGCCATAGCATCTCTCCATACTTGCTGACTTGAAGCTTCCTCAACACTGGAAGGCTCAAATTCAATGATATAACTCATTAATGCAACATAGCTTGGAAACTTCTATGGTCTTTTGCTTTCTCTGAATGTTCCTCTAGGGGCTGCAAAATTTTCTGCCTCCTGCATTCTTTTCCTAGCCCATAGAGGTTTCTTTCGACCTATAACAATATCTCTTGGCCCATCAGTGGGTTCCAAAGGCTCAACTAGATCAACATCCTCTTCTGGTTCAGTAGACTCCCTCTAAATCTCAGTATATGATCAACGTCCATGTCCTGAGGAGTCTCCTGATCTTCATTATCTATCTCCATTTTAGACCTTTTGAATGCAATATCTTCTTCAAAACTAACATCCCTGCTCTTCATTATCCTTTTCCCGGACAAGTTCTATACTTGAGCCTTAAATTATTTGAATTTCTCAAGTACCTCTTGAGATTCTTTAGTCTTTAAGAAATAAATCCACGTCTTTCTAGAGTAGTCATCAATGAAAATTACATAATACCAAAAACCACTCAAAGAAGCAACAGACGTTGGACCACACAAATTAGAATGAACAAGATCTAGAATACATTTAGATCTACTTTCACTACTATGAAAAGGACCTTTAGTATTCTTACCCAATGCACATCCTCGGAAAGTACCTTCATGCTCCTGGCTGAGTTTTGGAAGGCCAGTGACCATCTTCTCCATGGATGGAAGTGCGCTAAAATGAAGGTGAGCAAGTCTTTTGTGCCAAAGCTCACTTGAACTGGTGGAATCATGCAACAATGACTGCATTGGACGAATGGAAAGCCTATAAAGACTCTTTTGCCGAACACCAATCACTCGGGCTATCTTGATGCTAGAGTTCTTCGGCCAAGCAAGAACTTTTCCTTCAAAAAATGCAACTTGATATCCTTTGTCCTCCAAGGCTGAAATTGATACAAGGTTCCTCTTGATACCTGGTACAAGTAACACATCGCTCAACTAAAGAGAGATGTCGGAATCTAAGTGAAGAGAGGAGGCTCCAACACCTTTCACATAATAGCATGCATCATCACCAATTATGACTTGAATGGTGGTATTGCTCTCCACCAAATCTGAAAGATGTTCTCTAAATCCAGTGATGTGACAAGAGGTGCCACTATCAATCAACCATGTGTTGCTATCGATTGGAACATTGCTTGATAGGGCAGAAATAAATAGAAATCCACTTGAATTGTCTCTTGAATCCTTCTGAGGAGAGGCCTCACCCACATCCGCTATGGAAACATGTTTTGGTCTAGTTGCACAATCTCTTGCATAGTGACCAAACTTGTTACATCTGAACCACTGTATATGGGAGAGATCCTTCTTCTTCTTAGATTCAGTAGCACCATCCGATCTTCTATCTTTGTTCCTCTTGAAGTTGCCTTTCTTCCCTTCTCTTCCTTTCCTCTTTGATGATTGAGCGGCAAGTACATGAATATCTTCATTGTTAGAACTTCGCCCATTGCCTCTCGCTGCCAATCTTGATTCCGCTTGAATACAATCTGCCCTAAGGCGATCAAACTTAGATAGCTTTGATCTTCCACTAATACCTTGGATAAATGGCTCCCAAGATTGAGGAAGACCATTAAGTGCCAACATGACTAAGTCTTTATCATCAACCATATGCCCAATGGCACAAAGCTGATCTCTCAACTCGGTGATCTTCATGAAGAAGATGACAGAATCTCCTTTCGCCATCTTGATGTGATGAAGTTGTTGCCTCAATGCAAGAGCTTTGTTTGTATTATTGATCTCATACAATCCCTCCAAGGTCTTGAACATCTCTCTCGCTGTCTTCAACTTGGAGATAATAGGAACAAGGTGATCCTTCACAGAATCAATCAATATTTTCTTGGCCTTTGTGCCATTCTTCTTCCATTGTGACTTCTCATTCTCATCGGAAGGCTCGGGAACTTTGCTCTCCACGAACTCACTAATCTCATTTTCTTCCAATGCAATCAGAACTCTAAACTTTCAAGAGGTGAAGTTAGAGGCACCTTCAAGTCTATCTTCAACCTTGAGTCCGTTCACCATTTTGAAGATAAGATAGACACACGAAGATGAGAACAAGAGAGGAAGAGCACGCTGCTTATAGAAATTTGATCACGATCTTGCTTAAACCCGCTCTGATACCATGTTAGTTTTAGGATCAAAAATTAAATAAGCAGATATAGAGCAATTTTAAACAATTTGACACAGCATATACCTTGGGAAAACCCTCCAACTAGAGGGAGAAAAAAACCCAGCAACAATATATCTCTTATATATTGAATAATGAAGCCAATTCACTTTTACAATGAGGCCAAATACAAGGCCGAATATCAGCACCACACTTTGATGCACACACAAGATAGAATCTAACACCTTGCTCATAATAATATCGATCTTCTTGAAGACACAATATCGACCTCCTTGATAAACTCGCACTTCTCTTGAAATCGAACTATGAATGAATGATGATCAACTAAACAGCATCTCTTATATATACAAGTTGAAGAGAGAGCCTCCATAAATCGCATCCTTTCATAACAAAAAGTTGCCCCATATATGAAAGATTGTAACTCATACAAAGGTGGCGACTCCCAATATGAAGTCCGCCTCATACAATGAATATAAATTAATATTAAGTGAAGTGTCTCTTCACTAAACTCGATAACAATAAATATTATTTATTCTTCTAAGTGAAGCGCCTCTTCACTAGTGGTGTCTCCAATAAATTAAATAGCTGTTAGGCTATATTTTATTTATTGCTTGATAAAATCGTAGCTGGAAGTAAGAGGCCCGCAACTGTTTACATCAACAAAAGAAACCTGCTTACAACTATCAAAGCGAGTTGAAATACTCCTTATTTTCAATTATTTAAGGTATGATATTCATGATGGAAATCAACAACCTCATGAAACTCTAGGTCAAAACTAATACCAATCTAGAGACAGAAAAATGCATAAAGACTTTGCCTTGATAAGAGCCTTTGTTGGTGAAGAAATATTCCATCAAATATAAGGATGCAACTAACCACATAAAACACCCAAAAATTGAAGGATTTGTATGATTCCCATTCAAAACAATAATCCATTGAATTGTAGTTGAAATTATTTAATCTTAAATCGGAAAATAGCGACACAATGAGTTTGGCTTCTAAAATTTGGATAATCAAACATGATATTGATGTGCTGGTGAAAAAATGGTGTATAAATGACAGCCTTCATGAAAGCTCTTCTTCCCGCATTTTCAATCTATTTGGAATCATTACAAGCAAGTAATTAACTGAAATCACTCGCTTTTGAACAATTGGTTGACAAGTTGGTCAAAAGAGAAAGGCTTTTGGAAAAAAAAGAACAATGAGGGAGAAAACATGTGCTATGTCCATCAAAAGGGAAGGCAAACTATCAATTAGCCAATACCTTCTAGAGGAGAAGAACAGCAAAAAGGCGGAGATAAGGATTCAAATGAGGATGAGACAAAATATGCTTTACAAAATAAGTGGTAGAAAGGGGAGTCATGAGGCTCATGAACGAAATAACATCATTGGAAGAGATTGAGGCATATAAAAAAAAGGAGGCTAAAACCATAGTAGTAGAGAAGAGATGCTTGTAATGTGTGAATAAGTCTATACTTGGCTGTGAGAAAGGTAATCAACAAAGTTGTAGTGTTCGAAGCAATCTCAATCCATCCAAGTAATTGAATCCTTGAAGGTGCATTTTCTTCATTTTTCCTAGAATTTTTTCATGTTTCAAATTTCCATTTTCCTACCATTAATTCCAAAACTCACAAAAATTGAATTGATACCTCTAATCAAGATGGAAGTTCAATGATCATCTCCGATAAACTTGTACCATTTTTTTCTTCTCTTAACATCCATGAGAAAGAACAATTAAAATGCATTCAATGGCATTCATGGTACAATTTTAACCAAGAAAGACAACTAGTTAGAATGATATAGACAACTTTAAAATACTCTTATTTTCAACTATCTATGGTATGATATTTGTAAGAGAAATCAACAACCTAATGAACCTCTAGACCCGAAACTAATACAAATCTAGAGAAAGAAAACACCAAAGCCTTTGCCTTGATAAAATCCTTTGTTTGTGGAGAAGCATTTTGTCACAAAACTAATACCAATCTGATGAATCTCTAGACCCAAAACTAATACCAATCTAGGGACAAAAAATGTAAAAGCCTTTGCCTTGATAAGAGCCTTTGTTGGTGTTGAAATATTCTGTCACGTTCAAGGATGCAACTCATCATTGGAAGCACTTTAAATATTGAATGATTTGTATGTTTTCACTCAAAACAAGAATTCATTGAATTGTGGTTGAAATTGTTTAATATTTAGTTGAAAAATGGTGATTTAATGAGTTTGGCTTTTTAAATTCACACAATCAAACACGATATTGATGTTGTTGGTGAAAAAATTGGTGTATAAAGGACAACCTTTATAAAGGCTCTTCTTCCCATGTTCTTAACATATTTGGAGTCATTGGGAAAACTAATCAACCGAAATCACTCACTTTTATCGGTTGATTGATAAGTTGACTAATAGAGAACGTTTGGGAAAAAACTAATGAGGGAGCAAAGGTTTTCTATGTCCATCAAAAATGAAGGCAACCTCTCAAGTCAAGTGATACCTTCAAAATAAATAAAAATTGCAAAAAGGCAAGAGGTCAACATACAATAGAGGATGAGGCAAAAATGATAGACAATATGTTTTGTAAAAGATGGAGAAGAAACAGGAGTCATGAAGCTCACAAATGCAAAACATCATGGGAAAAGATTGAGGCATATCAAAAACAAAATGATGCTAATGAAGGAAAAAAGTGAGTTCATGATTCAAATTCAACTCAATTTGGTAGCTATCACTATAGCAATACATTGCAAGCCAATTGTTTATGATGTTTTATCAAAATTCAACTGCATAGTTTTTTATCCTAACTCCTTAACCGATATTTCATGAGTAGTAGTTTGCATGAACCCATCCCTCATGAGCATGAATGATCCAATAGGTACTCATTGAATTTAGGTGATATTCACAGAGGTGAACCATCGAGACTTCTTGAGAGGTCACTCATTGTAATATCCCCTACTAGGATATTTTAAGCCTACTAGCAATTTTCACAATTCTGGGCTTACCAGCATTTCGCCAAACAGTTACCAACTAGTTGTTTTGATGTTGATACTTGGTTTGCAGGTTTCTGTTTTGAATGATTGAATGTTTCAGATAATAAGAGCATTCATACATAAAATAACAAGAAATAAAGATGAGTCATTCAAATGATTACTAAGCTTAAACCATTTCCTTCATATATTAATCCATTCCAATATCGATAAATAACAAATTTTGACCTTATACAGTAGATACCTGCAGCTGGGAATGAATGTCGATATTTGAGGTTGATTTCCATGCTTTGATTGGTAGGATAACCTTATGCCCAACATTCCAATTCCCTGGCATACGGTTCACAGACTACCATAATATATTCCTAAGCCATTATAATCACTTGGTGACTTGGTAAATAACAGCAGCTTACAGGAATCCCATGACTTCCCTTGAATATGGGTCTACAAATAGTGCACGATTCCTTTAGAGGATTGTATCGCTAGCTATGAAGCTAGCGCAGGCAGAAATACTCCAAGTTGACTATGGTGTTGACTTCCATGTCACCATATAGAGCCTTGGTAACATACAACACCACCCCAAACTCATACGATATTTACTAAAGTTTGGCAACACTGCATAAGATGTATCGACCTCCTTCTAGCTGGAAAATATGAAGGTTGTGCTAGGTATTAAGCCACAATTTCTCCTGAATATTAAATCATTCTCAATTCCTTGCCTCACGTCACTCCTTTTGATTGTTCAAAGTGCCACGACTCACCACCTTTGACTCCTCATAAACACGGCTCATACCAAGGAAGTTGCGGCTAGTGTATGAGGTGCGACATCTTTCCTAGAAAGCTGCAATAATCAAAACCAGCAAGTATTTGACGCCGATGAAGTATCATTCACTGCTTAAAGCATGCATTCGCTACTTTTCCAGAATATGGCCTCCTCCACAAACAACAATGGTACTGACAAACCACTACAATAATATTTATTGAAGCTCTCTGCAAGTAATAAATCCAATATTCTAAAATTTGTCTCCAAAGCAAACTTCACAAATTCCCTTCGTAATTCCAATTGTAATACACAATGAGAAACCTAGATAATTTCTCCAACTCGACGAGCTAGGATAGATTAATCTCACTATCGAAACCAACCAACCTTACGAATTTCGTCCTAGGGTTTAGAGCTCTAAAAACTCCTCAAAAGCCAAGTAGAATAATAATCTTCAATAATCAAATGAGCCTCCAAAATTGTATTTTGTATCTTCCCATGAATAAGCCCTCAACTTTCGCTCCTTTAATAATTTAAATATTTGAACTTTAGAGGGAAAATATAATATTAAAGTGACTTTCAATATATTAACATTTTACTTAAGTCACTCAATAAATATTAAATAAATAATATTATTCATAACATTTGCCTTTAAGACAAATAATATTAAATAATTAATAATTGATTCCCTTAATTAAAAATAGCCCACGGGAATCGTATAGGCTATTCAACCTCAATAGCTGCTAGTTGGAAGGGGACATTACACTCATCTCAATACTACTTTGACTCAAGCACACTTAACCATGCAGTTTCCTCCAAGTGCAAACCCACTTAGCTTGCTACTCCATTTGCAAAACCTTCAAGTGTTGTGCCTTACGAACCATTCAGTATAGAGCACCTTTAGCTCATCCATTGACAAGTAGGAGGTATTGTCCGCAATGAGTCAAATTATGATGTTTATCAAGATTCAACTGTGTTATTTTTTAGCCAAACTTATTGACCCATATTTCATGAGCAATGGTTCATAAAACCCATCTCTCATGAGCACGAATGATCCACTTAGCACTCATTACATCTAGGTGATGCCCAAAAGGGTGAAGCATCAAGACTTCCTAGGAGCTCACCCATCCCAATACTACTATGACTCAAGCACACTCAACCATGGAGTGTTCCCAAGATCAAGCCCACTTAGCTTGCCACCCCGTTTGCAAAACCTTTACCAAGTCTTGTGCATTATGAACCATTCATTACAGAGCCCTTTTAGCTTATCCATTGACAAGTATAAGGTATTTTTTGTAATGAGTAAAATTATAATGTTTTATTGGGATTCAACTACATATTTTTTTATCCAAACTCATCAAACCATATTTCATGAGTAGCAGTTCACATAAACACATCTCTCATGAGCATGAATTGTCCACTTAGCACCCATTACATCTAGGTGATACTCACAAGGGTGAAAAGCATTTGGACTTCCCAGGAGCTCACCCATCCCACCACTACTCTAACTCAAGTGAGCTTAACCATGGAGTTTCCCCAAAGATCAAGCCCACTTACCTTGCTACCCCATTTGCAAAACCTTCAACAAGTGTTATACCTATGAACCTTCATACATTCACAAGTAGAAGGTATTTTTCAAAATGCATCAAACTATGATGTTTTATCAAGATTCAATTGCATAATTCTTGAGCCAAACTAATTTACCCATTTTTCATGAGTAGTGGTTCACATGAACCCATCTCTCATGAACATGAATGGCCCGTTTAGCACACAACGATGCTCATAGGGGTGAAGCATTTGGACTTCCTAGAAGGCTACCCATCCCAATACTACTCTGAATTGACCACACTTAAACATGGAGTTCCCCCAAGATCAAATGATGCCAATTGTACCTAAACCGAATGAATCTAGTATAATTATTGTGTTCTAGATGCCAATGCCACACATCACTTTCTAAAAGGACTTTACAAAAGCATTTCATGAAAAATTTGAGGACCAATGTTTTTGGTAAATAAAACAAGTTTGCAACCAAAAGGAAAAGGAATAATCCCACTCAAGCTACCAAATCTTCCAGATTCCATTCTTCAAAATGTATTAAACACTCCTCAAATAAAAAGAAACTTAATCGTCCCAAGTGCTTATTTGACAAAAACGCTCACTACATTTTGTTGGATAATGAAGAGGTAATAATCGAATTTTGCTCATCTTGTCAAAGAAGCCATGTTAGCAAGTCTTTTATGGCATGCAAACTATGAGAGCATTCAAACAATGAAAAAAAATGGTGTTGAAGATTTGCCAAATCTGCCAAAAATAGTTTTAAAATATGAAGATTGCATTATGACAAAACAACAAAGAGAGCCATTTCAAAAATCAAATTGGATAGTTGAAAGGAAATTATTTGATCCACTATGAGTTTTGTAGTCCATTACTACTCTCTTCTACTAGTGGAATAATTACTTAATTTTTTTTACTAAGGAATTTCGCTGATATTATATTGGATATTCAAGGTCTTATCAATGATCTTGAGGAGTTTGAAGCCCTCCACATATACAAGGAAGGGAACCAAGTGGTTCATGGTATTGCTAATCTGGGCATATGTAATGTCCCCTTCCTAGACAATTCAGGTGATTGAAGGGTTAGCCTATCATTTCGACCCTCATAGGCTAACAGTTGTGATTAGAGGGTCTTCCTTGGCAGTTATCCAGTGTTTTGGGACATTACTCCACAGTCTGATTCAGGTTTGGGCCTTTGCAGATGCTTATAGAGTGATATTTAGGCACTTACTATTTATAGTAAATCAAGCTATCAGGGTTTACTATTTCTGGCAGGGCACCTGGCTCAGTTGGTATTCTCAATCTCGACCCAGTTTGGCAGTCGGATGAGCAAACGAAGAATAATGGGAGCATTTAATGATAATTAAATAATTATTATTGTGACTTTATGTTATAAAGTCAAATAATAAAATATTAATTGAATGGACTATTATAAAGTATTAATGACTTTATAATAAAGGGGCGATTATTATTGTTTAATGGGTATTTATTATTCAAGGAGAAAAAGTACGCCATTTATTAAAATAGTCCCTAAGTCTTGAAGAGGGCAAATTTAATATCATTAAATGTTTATTAGTTGCTTTTTTGGGGGTCGAGCCTCTTGAAGAGAGTATTAATTGGTTCAAAGACAAATCGAACTCATTATGATTGATTATTCTAATTTGTCTTCATCTCTCTGAGAACTTGGAGTTTGTGAAACAACGGTTTCTGCAAATTCGTATCATTATCAAATTTTGGAGAACGTTCCCTCTTCAAAATCAAGCATACTAAGGTTGTGAAAGATCAACTAAAGCTTGCTAGTAGAGTGGCTTCATTCAGAGGTCATATCAAAGCTTATTATTAAGTTTCAATCAAGGTTTTGTATCGATTTTCTTCAGAAGAGAATTCCTTCCAATGGCAATTCAAGATTAATATTAGGCACAATTCCCAAGGTCGTACGGCTGCAATAAATGCTGGTTTTCTACCGTACTTCTCAGCTGCAAGTGCGTCCTTTTTGTGTAAGGCAAATCACCTTGCCTTTTTAGCGTCTACCTTCTCCAATAGTGGCGCCTTGGTCTCTGGAAGCTTCTACAATCAACATTTGGAGAGAGACATCTACATTCAGGCTGGCCGTACCATCTCATGCCCTCTTTCAGGCGGCTGCAAGCAAACCAGGTTCTTCTTAAATAAAATTGTTTGCCTTTTTGTATGCATGTCAGCAATCTAGCATTGTAATCATTTATTCTTTAAAATAAAGTCAATCGTCATTATCTAGCACATAGTTTGCTTTAGTATTTGTCA
>VDFB02029624.1:0-44363 GCA_007258455.2 Sequoia sempervirens | reverse complement strand
TCTAAAATAAAATTGCTTGCCTTTTTGTATGCATGTCAGTGATCTAGCATTGTAATCATTTATTCTTCAAAATAAAGTCAATCGCCATTATCTAGCACATAGTTTGCTTTAGTATTTGTCATTTCTTGCAATTTGTTTGATCTGGCATCATTTTATTTTACAATCCATTATATGCAAAATCACAAAAAAACTACAAAACTTCAAAAACCAACAAAAACAACAAAACCATCTGCATTTTTGGCATCAGTCAAGGGTTGAGAGCCACCAGGTCTCTTACAGCGTATGCATGAACTCGTGGAGGTGTTGAAGAAGTCTTGGGAATCTTCCAGAACCTATTCCCTCGCTTCTTCATAGGGACTTAATGCTTATGAATAAAGGTGCCTAATGAGTATAATGTTGAGCTGGTATAATCTTGTGATTATTATGTGTTATTGGTCTAATTATTGGAGAAGGGGTGTAAGCCTATATTTACTTCAATTTCCTCCTTTTGCCTTGATTGATGACGTGGTGTACGACGGAATGTTTATTATGTTGATCAGGCAAAGGGTTCAAAAGGATGGCCGAATGAGGTGGACACCAAAGTAAAATCCTATTGTGATGCTTTACGATAATAATTACCACCTTAGTACTACCATTCATTTAAATTTGTGGAGGTCGAGTAAGGTTCATCAAAATTGCACACTTGAGGGGTGGGATTTTGATGACTTTGCTATCATCATTAAAGTTGCTCAAAGGTTTTGGTTTAGGCAACATTTTATTTGGCTATGGAACTTTCTAGATATTTGCAGTAACACAACTTTGTTGCAATTATGGTTCCCCCTACTTCATCTCAAGCCTATTGGGGGGAGATAAGGTTCACACAGAGCCCAACCCTTGTCATGTAGTGAAGAAGGTTATTTGTAGGGAGGGTAGCATTGTGTCATATCTTGAACAACTGAACAGCATGACAAAAATCTTTCAATTCAATTTGTCGAATCGGAGATATGTCCTATTGGGAGAGGTGAGCTTTAAAGTTAGTGAGGAGGTCATTAGCAAAGCTATTGGGATGAGTTGCCATGAGAGAAAAGTTTATGACAAAACAAGGCTCTGAACATTAGGAGTACAACGAAATGAAACAATTTTAGCTTTTAGCTAGAAAATTGCTTGTATTAACAAGGAGAACAAATTACAATATATAGAGGAAGTAAATAACTGTAGACATTAAAATGTCTAACTACCTCAACTACTAACTACTGTAAATATAATTAACCATTAAACAAACAAAGAATATAATATTCTAACACCCTCCCTTAATGGTCAATTCTCTAACTAGCCTACAGAAAACAATCTTCAGGTCGTTTAGTCACAAATTCTTCAGAACACTCTGCTACTACGGAGACCCTCCCTGGATTTGCAAAATGTTAATGACCAAGAGTACCAAAAATCGTCCAGAAAAAAAATAGAGAAGGCTGCCCCCTTCTTCGCATAACGCTTCTGCAACAAAAGACAAGAGCCAGCCACTGACTCTGCCACTTGAGATGAGTCTGCCACCAACCCTCCCAGAATCTACAGAACTGTTGACCAGAAATCATCACAAAACATCCAACCTGACATTGGGTAACAGAGTTGTCTCTCCCTGAAACCAGAGACACACCAAGAACAGCTGCCACGATTTTTAGGATAAATCGGCAAACCGTCGAAACTTTTGCAGAGCATAACGCCCTAGAACAAACTACAAGAAGCTAGTGGTGCAGATGTTCACCCTAGCAACTCCAAGCACGACCAATACAGAATCGATTATTGACTAGAAAAACCAAGGGTTCATAACCCTAGCCGCCAAAACAAATCTGCACAAAAACCGAGGCACAAAAAACAAAGCACCCAGAAAAATCAAAGACCAACCCATTTGAGATTTTGAAAAACCCACCAAGAATCTGCAATCGAAAAAAAATTCCGCCTTGAAACAGAGGGTCAAAACCCTAGACGAAGTTGCAGAAACCCTAGCCGTGGTTAAAACTCTGAAAAATGCAAAAAAACGGCTTGATACTCCACAAAATCGTGGCACAAGGACGCTGAGATTCACGGCACACCAGGACAGTGAGAGCGACATTATGTAGCAACAAATCGCATCCAAAAAACGCAGCTCCAAAGACAGCGAAAACACGGGCCGGAATGGAGAAAATGCGACCCTGAAAACCAACCAAAGAGTAGACAAAACGCGTTCAGAACAGATGAAAAAATGCGAGCCCAAGGTCTGGGAAAAAACATGACTTTAAGAGACTAAAGAGCGCAGCCACAAGAGACAGAAAAACGCGTGCGAAGGATCTTCTGAAGTTGCAGCTTCACCAACAAAAAACGCATCTCAGAAACGCAAGCAAAAAACCTCCTAATATTCGCACCAAATACAGAAGAACAGAAAACGCAGTCTGAAGGAGAGGACACAAAACACGTGACCAAAACGCATTGTCAACAGAAGACAAGACGCCCAACAAAGAAGAAACGAAGTTTGCAAATGAGAAATCGCGCCCAGGAAAAAAAATGGCTCAAACTTTAGAAAAAACATGTTTTTCTAACACACGAAAATGCCCACGAAAATTTCAAATGAAAAAACGTTCGATTTTTTTTCCAGGAGCCACAAAGAGACTTCTTTGATTTCAACAAAAGACCTCCAACGATATTAAAAAAAAAAAATCAAACAGTCTTCGGAAAAAAATCTGATAAAGGAGGCTACTTAATTTTTATTTAAAATTCGCCAAATTTTGAAGAACCCCATTGGCTCTGATACCATGAAACAATTTTAGCTTTTAGCTAGAAAATTGCTTGTATTAACAAGGAGAACAAATTACAATATATAGAGGAAGTAAATAACTGTAGACATTAAAATGTCTAACTACCTCTACTACTAACTACTGTAGATATAATTGACCATTAAACAAACGAAGAATATAATATTCTAACACGAAATTCTTCAAAAATGGCAAAGAACCAATTTAAGTGTCAAAATGGGTTTGATCGCCAAATGCTTTTGAGGTTGTGGGACCAAGTATGCCAAGTTCTCATAAAATATTTTACCCTCAAAGAGTGTTTCAAGTGTTACTACCACTACAACTTTTTTCTATTGAACCACTTTCAACGTAATATTTTTAAGAGCTTTTCGTTCTTTCTTCTCTTTCTTTGGAGAATTCAATTAAGGAAGCAAAATCTTTTCACTCCAAATACCCCAATAAGCCAATCATCCCTTTACACCAGGGCCTCATTCTATGCCTCTTACCATTTCCACCTTGCTCTATGTTCGGCTAAGCCTATTAAAGTTAGCATTTTAGAAAATACCCCAACTTGCCTTCCTGTGGATAAGGGCAAAAAACCCCTTACTTTTGTGGGGCCTTCATCCTAGATCCCTCTTGATAAGTTTGGGGTGTTGAGTAGCCATATGGTTATTGTTGCAAATAAAACACTAGTGAATACCAAGGGTAAAAGGGAGGAGGAAGACTTTAGCAAATTTAAAGTCAAAACGAATGTGTAGGTTAATTCCCCCAAAAAGGTCAATCCCCCCACCATTAACCATGATACTAAAACCAAGACCTAGGATAAGGTGGTGGATGGGCTATGCTCTCTCAAACTTAGCTCCCCTGCCAAACAAGATTCTAACAAGGGATCAATGAAAATAAATTAGGAAGGAGAGTTAAACAAAAATAAAGGTAAAAAAGCAAAGGCTTTCCATGATTTTGAAGGTGAGAAATTGTAGAAGGCATTAAGCCAATTTTTTGGCACAACCCTATTTATCCCTAAAGACAAGCAACCCCAAACGGTGGACCCAAAGGATAAGGGAATGACCCAAAAATAGGATATGGAAGGCATGAGTGTCAGAAGATCAATCAGATTGGCTGCGATGCAGCATCCTAACCGGAAAGACATAGAAACATCCAGTGACTCCCAACAAGAGGAGGATACTTTTGAAGATGAAGAAAAAATTGTTGATAGCTCTCCCAGGCCTTCCCCATGAGGTTTTGTAATGTCCCCATTTTCGTGAGCATCAAAGTTCGAAGGATTAGCCTATCATTTGGCCCTTGTAGGCTAGTGTGGTATATTAGAGGGTCCAGTTTGGGCGTTCTGGAGCTCTTCAAGTGGCAGTTGTAAGTGTTTATCTCTCCAGATCCTTCATATGTTCTGAGGCATTGATATTTAGAGGTCTCTGGTTCGGTTTTGAGGGACTTACTATTTATAGTAAGTCAGTGGATGTTAGAGAGGGACCCTTACTATTTTTAGTAAGGCAGTTGGATGCACAATGGATACAATGGTTAACTCCCAAGTTCAGACCAAATTGAGCAATAATGATTATTTGTGGAGTTATGTTATTTAATTACTAATAAAGTGATTACTTTATTAATAATTAATTATAAAGTGCAATTATAAAGTTTTAAATTCACTTTATGTCCGATGGGGCCATGACCCTCAAAAGGGTCACTTAAAGTACATTAAATATTATTATTTTTGAGCGCCCATTTATTAAAGCATTTATTAAAGTAAGGCAAATATTAAATATCATTTAAATGATTTAAAAGAGACTTCTAGAGGGGATCAACCTATTTGGAGGAGCGTATAAAGGCCATCAAAAGTAAATGAAAGCATCATTGGATCATTATATACTTGTGCGTTTGGAGAGCTCTTCTCTTGGAGAAGGAAACCTAGGGTTTCTGCATTTCCTTGATCATTGAGAACAAAATCTCTCATTGATTTGCATACCTGAGGTTGTGAAAGATTTTCCAAAGGATTGTCATTTAGATTGGCTTCATCCAAGAGTCAACACTGTACTTCATTGAAGGATTAATCAAGGGTTTCAGAGAATATTTATTTGCAGATCAGAAGTTTTGAAGAATATTATTGCTGGCTGTGCCTTCTTCATCTGGGCACGTGGGGCTTATATTGTGCATTATAGAAGTGATTTTCATCTGGAAACTCAGGGGTTTGGAGTGCAAATTTCAGAGCATTGGAAGTATTCATCCGAACTTCAAGCTGATTTCATTTAATGCTGTTTGCAACCTTTCTTGAGCCATACCATTGTCTTAGCTGGGCCGTACTACTGCTGCCAAGGCCGTACTGATCCTCAAGTCTGTGGTGTGTGAACTTTGGAGCAGAAACGCCTTGATTCTAGGCAGAGATTCTCCTTCATTGTGAACATCTAGGTCTTGGCTTCGAATTGCATCAGGTTTATGGTGGAGAAAATGAGCATATAGAGACAGGCATAGGAGACAAAGGTGCCACCAGTTTGCTGGCCTACATTCTCACAGTTGCTGCTGTATGAATTTTCAGACCTGTAAACATGTTCTGAGGGCCACGGGTATGAGTCTAGTATTTATGTAATGAAGAGCCAAGATTGTAATGAAAGTCACGTGTATTTGAGAAGCATTGATAATTCTGAAATGTAAGTTAAAATCGCATTTGCATCTGTGCTATCCTTTTGGTATTGGCTGTATGTCTTTAATATTTTTGTAAGTCTTTCATATTTTTGCAAAGTGTAAATGTTACTTGCATTCATATATATTTCCTGGCATTATATATTTGAAAAATCAAAACAAATGCAAACAATCCAAAATTAAAAGAAACATTCAGGCCATTGCATAGGAAAAAATAACTCTACAGCCAGTAGGGTTGTTACAGGTTTGAAGGTACTAGCTTGTTCAATGAGATGAATGCACCTAGTTTTGACTCGAAGACCAAGGATTTGCCCAAGGCCCCCTATATTGTGACCGAGGATTCCCCTAAAGACCCTGCTACGGATCAGCAACAATGTGCGATTTGTACCCAAACTGCAAAGGACGTGCAGAAGATGAAGACCAAAATGGAAGAAATAGAGAAAAATTGAAAGGAAGCCGAGTGTGTGAAAGATGCTTCCTACACCAATCTAAGTAGGAGAGAGTTGCAAAATTTTCTTAAACACCTTTAAACTGTTACAAATTTAGATGCACATACATATCATAAACAAATAAACAATGAAATACATTACACAAAATTTAATCTGAGGAAAACCCTTTCGGGAGAAAAACTCAGAAATATAATTTAATTTCGACTGAATGAAACCTTTAATTTAATAGTTTTCATAATTTGGTTGTCAAAAATTGAAGCTTTAATATCTCAGAAACCGAGAGGTGGGTTGAGACAAAAACTAGCCACATTATCAATAATGATATCACAAACCTCCCTGCCAAACTAATTTTCCCCAACTGCTATGAAACTCCAAAATTTAATCGTTTCCGCAAATAGCTTGCCGGAAAATTTAAGTTTTAAAATCTCTCAAACCAGAAGACGTTTTGATCTAAAAACCTGCCCCATTAGGTGAAATGAAGTCATAAACACCTTTGTAAAAGGATTTTGCATCGGCTCTTATGGATTTTCAAATTTAATTGTTTGTGTGATTTGTTGCACTGTTGGACTACTCCCAAGACTTTGGCTGAAATATAAGATGGTTCTTCAAATTGCCAAACCTTTCCACATGAATTAAATCAAATATGATACTCCAAAGATGGACAAGGTCAATGAATAGCATAGGAAACATGTGGTACTATCAGTTTGCAACTGGAATCGGCTCGAGAAAGGTGTTCGATACATGACAACACTTATCGCTTTGAAACAAGAAATTTAAATCTAGTGATGTCAAAATGAGGCTGTCAAAATGAGGCTAACAGATCGGTATAGCTAATTAACAATGGTTCCACAAAGATGTTCACTCTCTTGCCCATTGGGGTATAGGTTTGAATGTTTTCCTTGTTTTAACAAAAAAAAATCTCCAAACCATTCCAAGGACTCTTCCGAAAATAGTTGGCTTTGATTGGTATCACTAACTAAAAATGGTTCCACAAAAATGTTCACTCTCTTGCCCATTGGGGCATAGGCCTAAGTGCTTTTCTTCCTTATTTTTACAAGATGATTTTTTTCTTGAAACCATACTACTCAATTGATGCAAATTGTTAGAATAGTTTGTTTATTACATCATTATTTTAATAATACGTTAACTACTTATGTAGTTACAATACAGTTGATCAAGTATGCCCGATCAGGTTGGTGGATAACCAACCTTTCTTTGTATATATTCTTGCCTTGCTGATTAAATGAATCACTTGATTGCTCTCTACATTTTATCATGGTATTAGAGCAACTTTCATTTTGAGCCTGTGCAACAAATTGGAGGTTTAAAAACGAGTTGCCTGGAGGTGATCGTGGCACTACTGCATGTAGGTGATCGAGCGAAAGAAGATCATCATGTTTTGACAATTTTGAAGGCCCAACTATTTGCAGAAGAGTTCTTCACATGTTGGCATTCTACTTCGATTCTACTTTGTTGAATACACTCTAAAGGAGGTACCAACAAGGATCGCCACCTAGAGGAACAAAATTAAATCTTGATCGCCGCCTGGAAGATGGGATCCTTGTGAGAAGTAATCGCACAGGAGAAAATCAAAATCATCATTCTTTATAGAAGAACGAATACTATCACAAAACGTCAAGGCATTCTGAATGAGCATAGAAGCATTGACGGAAGGCGTCCTATCGAGAAGAGCATTAGCGGATTCATTCTTGCAAAAAGACGTCTAGATTCTCTTTCGTCGAAACGCGCATTGTTGTAAGGCTTTCTTCAATCAAAACAAGTTTGCTTTGTGAGAAAGGCGTGTGTCGTGTGAAAGAAATGGAGAACCGAAAAAATAAGAAAACTCTGAATGTGTAGTCGCCTGGAGAAAGCATCGCCTGGACGAGACGTGGTGCAATCACAGAGACGGGGTTCAATTAAAAGGTGCAATTATCTCGGTATCTTCTTCAGTTTTCTAGTCAACATATTGATATCTTTGTATTTAAAGATTAAAAAAAAATTCAAAACATTTGTAGTTCTACATTTACAATTCAGATTTCAGAGCATTTGAAGTTTGTTGTTTTCTGAAAACAAACCGACAAGGTAGAAGCAAACCATGGCTTTAGTACCCGGCCTTGACTAATTCCCAACTCTTGAAGGGTGAAAATTATGCTGCCTGGAAAACCAAAGTCCAAATGCAATTAGAATTTGAAAACCTCGGGAAATAAAACCAGACCAACAACAGTCGGTGATGAGCAAAATAAGTTTGATAAGGCCAACCAAAAAGCCAAATTAATCATTTTTTTTAGTGTGTCAGATGAGGTTCAGCCTCACATTCGCACTGCAACCTCTGCAAAAGATGCCTAGGACCACAAAACTATCTATGAGGCTAAAAAAAAAACCAAATCCTTCATCTGCAGTGTCAGTTACATTGTCTCCAAATGCAAAATGGTGAGAAGGTAGAACCTTTCTTTAGAAGAGTTGTTGAACTAAGAACTGCACTTTTCAGCGTTATGGGAAGAAGTCACAAATGACTCTCTTGTACCAATAGTCTTGAGATCACTACCCCCTTCGTTTAGAGTGTTTCTAACATGTTTAAATGTGGCACATAAAACACCCTCATTTGAAGAATTGGTCAACTTGCTTCAACAGGAAGAAGCAATGGTTGGTGAGACCAATACTCAAGACAATCACGCCCTTGCAGCAAAACAAAAGGGAAAAATACTTGATCCTCAAAGTGGTCCATCAAGACAGTCAAAGCAAAATCAAGACAACTCTTCCAACAAGAAAAAGAAATGCCTCATTAGTGGTAGAAAGGGTCATGAACTCAAAGAGTGTTGGTATAACTCCTATGCCAATAGTGAATCCAATAGCAAAAAGCCACAAAATCTTTCCAAGGGGATAAGAAGAAAAATCCACAATGGCAGAAAAATCCCGACAAACAACAAGGGAATGTTGCATCCACTTGTCATTCAAATGAAGAAGATTTTTCGTATGCTACAGAAACAAAGGCCACGTCTAACAATTCAGTTTGGTATGTTGATTTTGGTGCATCCAGGCATATGACAATGGGAACAAAAATGGTTTTGTGCCATAACTCCATCCACCTCCTATGGGCATGTTTCCTTGGGTGATGACACCTCATATAAAGTTTAGGGAATTGGTGATATTTCACTTCCATTGAGAACTCACACATGTTGACTTACAAAGGTTTTGTATGCTCCTAGGCTCACTAAGAACCTACTTTTAGTAAGTCAATTACTTGAGCACAATCTGTAAATTCAATTTGATCAACTCAATGGTGAGAAACTTTGTCTTATCAAAGATAAAACTCGCAATGGGGCAGTTGTAGCTCGTGCTTAAGGGGCAGGCAAGATGTTTCAGTGGATTGATGTTGCCCATAAAGATCAAGCCCTTGTAGTAAAAACCGACACATCCATAGCTCTCTAGGATAGAAGGTTTGGCCACCTCCATATTGGTTATGTTCTTGCATTGAGTAAGAGAAATATGGTAAGAGGACTTCCTCCTATTCAAAAATTAGAAGTTATCTGCTCACATTGTCTTGCAGGGAAACAACATAGGGCTCCTTTTCCTGCTGTAGAAAACCGAGCCTCTAGTCCCTTAGAATTGGTTCACACCGATCTTTGTGGACCTATGCTTTGCAGTCATCAGAATGCCCGATATTTTCTTCTCTTTGTGGATGATTATACACAAAAAATGTGGGTCTATTGTTTGGCACACAAGCATGAATTATTGGAGAAATTCAAGGAGTTTAGAGCTCTTGCAAAACGGTCATCTGGTCACTCTCTCAGAGCCCTTTGCTCGAATCGAGGGAGGGAGTTCACAAGTAAAGATTTTGGAGCTTACTTGCAGAAGAATGGCATACAGAGACAGTTGACCACTACACATATGCCGCAACAAAATGGTGTTGTTGAGAGGCGTAATCGTACTATTGTTGAAATGGTGCGATGCATGTTGAAAGATGCAAATCTTGCTCCTGCATTATGGGCTGAAGCAGTTCACACAGCAATGTATTTGTTGAATCAAGCACCCACCAAAGTGCTTGATAATATCACACCAGAAGAAGCTTCGACAGGAAAAAAAAGCCCTCTATTTCACATTTCAGAGTGTTTGGATGTATTGCCTCCATGCATGTCCCCAAGGTTCAAAGAGCAAAATTAGATGATAAGTCTATCAAGTGCATCTTTCTTGGATACAATTCAAAATCAAAGGGATATCGGCTTATGGATATAGTCAAAAAGAAGGTGTACATTAGCAGGGATGTTGTCTTTGATGAGGAATTTGGGAGCAGCTCCTCTTCCTCTCCATCACCTGTATGTTGCCAAGCACCACAACTAGTTGAACCTATTGATGAGGACATTGTAGAAGAGTAAGAGGTTGATGAAGAGAAGGAAGTTGATAAAGGCACTTCAAATGACATTTTGTTTCCATTGGACGAGTTTCCTCCTCTCACTCCTCCATCCTCATCTTTTGTACACAAGAAGATTCCTAAGTGGTATCATACCACCATAAAGGTTGCAAAAGATGATGCAGTTAATGATACATCTTTTCATGGGCCTAAGACTCGCAACAAGTCTTGTGAAGAAGTGAATATGGCCGTTATGTGTACAGTTATGCAGAGTTCCAAACCTGAAACAGTGCAGCAAGCTCTTGAGTCACCACCTTGGAAAGATGCTATGGATGCTAAATATCAGGCACTTCTAAGGAACAATACATGGGAACTTGTTGATCTTCCACCAAGGAAGAGGCTGTTGGCTGCAAGTGGGTTTTCCATATCAAATACAAGGCAGACGGTAGCATTGACAAGTATAAAGCCCGACTTGTGGCTAAGGGCTATGCACAAAAGTTAGGTATTGATTATGATGAGACTTTCGCCCCTACAGCAAAGATCAAGACTACCCGTATGGTGTTGGCTATAGCAGCACAATTTGGGTGGAAAGTTCACCAAATGGATGCTAAGAGTGCCTTCCTTAATGGAGATCTCATGGAGGAAGTCTATATGACTCAACTAGAGGGATACATTGCACTTGGGCAACAACACAAAGTTTGCAGACTCATCAAATCCCTCTACGGTCTTAAACAGGCTCCTTGGGACTGGTATATCAAGATCAATGAGCATCTCCTTAACCATGGATTCATCAGGAATTCATATGATCCCAATCTCTACCTCAAAGAGCAAGGGGGGGAGATTGTCATTTTGGTTGTTTATGTCGACGATCTTGTCATCACAAGTTGTTCTTCGTAGATGATTGATGCAACAAATAATGATCTCAAACAATCGTTTGACATGACAGATCCCAGTCTCCTACATTATTGTCTTGGCCTTGAAGTGTGGCAAAAGAAGAATCAAATATATGTTTCTCAGATAAAGTATGCCAAGACACTGCTCGAGAGATTCCACGTGGAAGATTGCAAACCTATGTCAACCCCCATGGAGACAAGTTTGCAACTTTCTCGCCACGATCCATCTGCTCAAGTGAATGCTACTCTTTATCGCCAGTTGATTGGGAGTCTCATCTACCTAACCTTATACCAGGCCGGATATCAATTTTGTTGTCAGTTATCTTTCTAGGTTTATGCAAGAACCTAAGGTTGTTCATTGGAAGGCAGCAAAGAGGGTTTTGAGATACATCTGTGGTACAGTGGCATATGGCCTGGAATATAAGTAGAATGCAGATTTTTCATTGTATGGATACACAAATGTGGACTATGCAAGTTCTATGGATGATAGGAAGTCTACTTCAGGCTTCATTTCTTTTTGGATCTAGTCTAATTTCTTGGGGGAGCAAAAAGAAAACTACTGTTGCTCACTCTTCCACAGAGGCAAAATATCGCATCGCAGGGGGGGCTGTCTGTTAGGCGATATGGTTACGTCGCATTTTGACAAGTATGGGTGTTCCTGATACAGGTCCTACCACTTTATTTTGCGACAATTAGAGTGTGTTGAAGCTTGTTCGCAATCCAGTTTTTCATGAGCGTACCAAGCATATTGAGGTTCAGTGCCATTATATCCGTGAGCATGTTCAACAACAGAATATACAGCTCCAATTTTGTCCAACTCAAGAGCAGTGTGCAGACATGTTTACCAAATCACTTGCAGTCATGAGGTTTGAGGCTTTTTGAACTTTCATGCTTTGGTCTCTTGGGCATATGATGTAATAAGGGTGGGTGTTAGAATAGTTTGTTTATTACATCATTATTTTAATAATACGTAACTACTTATGTAGTTACAATACAGTTGATCGGGTATGCCCGATCAGGTTGGTGGATAACCAACCTTTCTTTGTATATATTCTTGCCTTGCTGAATAATTGAATTGCTCGATTGCTCTCTACGTTTTATCATTAACTTCTTGTTCATTTTCATCATCCAAGATGCATTTTTCAACCCAGAAGAAGAAATTATATTGGTACAAATTTTCAAAAAAAGTTTGTGACCCTTGAAAAACCATTACTTTGAGACAATATACAATAACTTGGGACAATAATTTAGATAATGATTAAAAATGAATAAAGGCAAGGACTAATGTCACTAAAACAAGCATAAGCAAATCAAACTATAGAAACATTAGTGCACATAAAAATGTATAATGAATTGACCAAATGCTCGAGAGGGAATGCAAAAACAAAAAGAGGTGCAACAACATATAGATCATTCCAAAAAATAAGGAGCAATTTTTTGGAAGATCAAAGAATAAACTACTTGAGTATGGAGAGTTCAAATTCACCTTGATGAAAAGGTTGTGTCCTTAACCCGAACACGACTATTTCGAATACGACCCAAAATAGGGAATTCTACTATTTTCAATATTTCTGCCCGCTGCATATAAGGCACATTAAAGGAATTTAAATCCGATAATATATTTGTCCCATGATGAACATTTATAAAATGAAAAAAGCTAGAAATTAGAAACCATGTGATTCTTGCAATCTTACAAACTAATGATATATGCAAGAAATAAGTCATTTGAAACAATTCTTTAAGTTACCTCTATAAGATAAGGTAAATCAAACTTGCATATGTTGTACCCAATAATGATGTCTGGGTCAACTTCACGAATGAAATCCTGTTAAAGAACAAGAGAGTTTTTTAAATGATGAATGGCCAAGAATTAGAGTGGTAATCAACAAATTTTAGGCCACAATATTATCATAGAAAGCCAACAACTATATTATCAAAAATATGTTAATCAATAGATAAATGAAGGATTCATATTCTAAAACTGGAAGCATCAACAAATGGGCCAATCAATTAGCTAGAAAATCATACAAAAATGTATTTCTTAAGTGTGTTTTGGTATAACTCATATTTAGAGACAAATCAATCAACATATAATAAAAAAAGTTTAAGCATTACTTTGTCATGCCCCCGCAAATTTCAAACCAAGACATAGGTTGACAAGCAGAACCAGATCACTATTTCAATCATGGAAGGAAATAAAAATGTAAGACATAGTCGTCCCTCACAAGGCAGCAATGAAGTTATGAAAAGGATGCGATTATTTGATAAAGTTATGAAAGGATGTGATTACTTAATTAAATAATGTTGATAGCTCAAACCATAAGACACCTCCTTTCAAATAGCAATCAAGAAAATAACTAAGGGGGGCGGACTTTCTGAAGAGGACCTACAATTTCACGAGGAATAATATTAATAAAATTAATTATTCCTATCTGCGATTAAGGAGGTATTAACAAGGAGTCATGTCCCTTGGCAAATTCATATCTTGAAAAGTATTGACCCTCAACCCTATCGTGTTATAAAGGGTGAACAATTCAAGGCAGAGAAGGCATCGATTGAAGAGCAAGTTGACTTAGTCTGAAAATCTATAACATCTGAACATTAGTCAGCAATCATCTAATCAGATAAAAGGAATAGAGATCTGCATCTCCTAAATCAGAAATAATTAATTAATTAACATTTGTGCAGCAGTCCGATTTCCTAAGTTGGCGGTATGAGATCTGATTTATAGTTCAATTGATAGTAGTTGTATATGTGAATGACATTATTTTTGGAGGCAAAAATAATGTGTCAAGAATTTGCTATGATGATGCAGACGGAGTTTGAAATGTCAATGTTGGGTCCTTCTTCCTTGGCTTACAAGTTTCACAATCAAATAAAGGAATATTTCTCTCTCAAGCCAAGTATGTGAAAGAAATTCAAGATGGAGGACTGCAATCCTGTAAGAACCCCCACGGTTACAGGTTGTAAATTAAGCAAGGAGGATGAATCACTTGAAGCAAATCAAACGCTCTATAGATCAATGATTGGGAGCTTGTTGTACTTAACTGCCTCAAGACCAAATATTATGCAAGTTGTTGGAATGGTGGCAAGATTACAATCTGCACCAAAGGAAACACATGTTCAAGCAGTGAAGAGAATATTTAAGCACTTGAAAGGTACTTTGGAATATGGCCTATGGCATCCTAATGAAAAGAACTTCACTTTAGAGGCATACACTAATGTTGATTGGCCTGGAAGCATGGACAATAGAAAGAGTACAAGTGGAGGAGCCTTCTTCCTTGGTGGAAATTTGGTATCTTGGATGAGTAAAAAACAAGCATCAATCTCATTATCTACTGCAGAGGCCGAATACATAGCAACAACAGCCTGTTGCACTCAAGTATTATGGATGAAACAAACTTTAAAAGATATTAAGGGGGAGTACAATCATCCTATCACCATCTATTGTGATAACACAAGTGCTATTGACATTTCAAAGAACCCAGTGATACACTCAAGGACAAAACACATATCCATCAAGTATCATTTCCTGAGAGAACAAGTGGCTGAGGAACAAGTTAGGTTGGAACACATTGCTACCAAGGAGCAAATTGTTGATATATTCACCAAGCCACTACCAAAGGATACATTTGAGTATCTAAGGGACAAATTAGCAGTAGTCCCACACCCATCCAGTCAATAGATGGGAGCAAACATTCAGAGGGAGCTACCCATAAGAGTATCTTGTAGCTCTATGGAACAGAAAGTGCACGAGATTGTTGGAAGACCCTTTGCCATTGATGTCAAAGGGGGAGAGATAGAGTAAGGGGAAGCAATGCAAAAGGAAAGAATTATGTTTGTATTGCCATCAATGACAAAGGTGGGGATTGTTCGAAATATTGTCATTGACGTCAAAGGTGTTCAAGTCAAGATAGTTGGAAGTTGTCATTGATATCATGGAGGATAAAGATCATAAAGGATAAAGACATTGAACAAGCTTAAATAGAGATTATAAGAAGTGTATACATACTAGCATACTTGACAGGAAAGAAAAGTCATAAGGCAAATACATGAACTTTGCACTTTCTAAGTGACAACCAGTCCAAAATCATGAATCAGAATGGCAAGCATAAAGTGAAATCATGTCATGATTTAAGAAAGAATATATATAACAAAAAAACAAATTTGAATGTGGTGCTATTTAGAGGATGCAAAGCCAGTCTAAATCAGTGTAATGTCCCTTCCTTAGACAGCTCAGTCTATAGCGGAGGTTGGCCTACTATTAGGATTCCCATAGGTCAGCAGAATGGTTAGGGGACCCAACTGAGGGTTGTGGAGTTTAGCTGGGAGCCTTATGAGCTTTTCAGTTTGGAGTTCAGTTGATGAATCCAGGGTTAAAGTGAAAATATTAAGGTTTGTTTTAATAGAATAGTAAAAAGTGAATAGTAACTTTAAATCATAAGGTGAATAGTGAAAAGTGCCCCATCCTAGCAACTCAAGTTGTTTTTAAAAAGTGGCCTTTTTTCTTTGGATGAGGAAAGACCCTCAAAAAAATTATTTTATTGACTTTTATTAAAAAAGTCCATGAGAGGTTATAAAGCAATGTGTTGGGCTCCTTTTTTAGCATTCTATTCTCATTTTTACAAAAGCAATTGCAGACTTGAGCTCTTGGAAGAGGGTTTCAACATCATACAAGACTTCTAAGGACAAAATCCCTTGGAGGATAATGGATTGGACGAAAACCCAGTTCACAAAACAGGGAAATCTACTTTGGGTTTCCATTTGAGCATCATTGGACTTCATTATAGGTTAATCTGCACTTAGAATTGATTGCAGCAGGGAGTTATCAGAAAATAATTGCAGATTTTGATAGTTTATGGCAGCTAAGGCACATGGGTATTTGATTTTATTGCATATTCTTCCATGGCAACAATTTATCTTCGATTTGGTACCTTACTCGTCGAGTTTTGATCAAAGCTGCTTGTTGGGTATTTTGGGAGGCACCTAGGGTTTGGTAAAAGGTTGATGTTCTTGATTTTTATCAAGATTTTCAGCCTATTGGTGATCCTCTACAACGCTTATTTCGTCATCATACTGAGCCATACTGTTTGAAGTGTAACAGGAAGTGATTCATGATTTGACTTCAATAATCAAGCTACAATTGGAGCTATACATCCGGGTATGTGTTTATCATTTTGGGTAGTCAAATATTGCATTATATAAGGGTTTTAGACTGTTGTTACAATCTGATTTAATATATATCAAACCTCTGAAACTTGTAATCAGATCTGATATAGTTGAAAAAAAAAGGGGTTCTATTGAGTTGCAATTGTTGTCTTTCACTTATGCAATAGTTCTCTTTCATTTCTATGCTTTCCTCTATGATTTTGCAATGAAAAACAAGCAATGAAACTCAAACAAACAATCAGCAAAACCAAATCAGACCATGCAAGACAACTGTTTGACATTATGGCAAGAGGGCAAAACTGAAAAATTCAGGGTAGAATTGGTAAGGGATCTTTCAATCAGTGCTTAACGTGGCAGAGAAAGCAACAGTTAATATAATTAACATGTACAGCAATTGATATATCTAACTAGGCAGTAATCCTATTTACTAAGAAGCAACGACTAGTGAAGAAAGCAGAGATTTTAATAAAGAATATATAAGACAAAAAAAACAGATCAGACAAATTAAGGGTAAGATAAAAAAAAGAGAGGAGAATAAGACAGTAATCACCTTTATCAGAATAAGACAAAAAGATTCCCTCAAAAGGTATACGATTTATGAAGGAAATAATCCCATTTGTTATAAAGCGATTATCGTGTAAGGCAGCGATTCGTATTAAAATGATAAGGAGAGCTAAAATTTATTAAATGGAAGGCAACGATTCATTACAAAGCAGTGATGTATATGATTAAAAAACAGCGATTATCTTCAAGGTGCAACCATTGATTAGTAAAAGGCAGCGCTCAGAATTGTTAAGGAAAATACCAATAATTAAATATATATAAAAGTGATTAGTTTATTGAAGATAAAGTCATGTCCTTTTAAATAGTCTTCTCTATTTTATGGGATGTATCCCTTCACAAGAGATATGTAGATATAAAATAATCATTATGTGAGAGTTGGAGTAAGTGGGTGTAATGAATATTTAGATCTGTACCCCGGTTTTCTCCCGTAAGGGTTTCCACTTAAATCTTGGTGTTCTTGTGTTCTTAATTGTTAAATCTTGCATGATTGTTATTCTTAAGGCTAATTAAGGCTGAAAAAGTAAAACTTGTGTTGTACTGATTCACCTCCCTCTCCCCCCTCTTAGTATAACTGGGTGCTCATCATAGATACCCTGTGCAAAAATGGACAGCAATGACTACATGTGAAGAAGGCTTTTGTTGACATGTGGTTGCTATCATGATACAACCATCTCTCTTTTCTATCACAGATTATGGGATCTTGCAATCCTACAAGGGTTTTGTTTGGATCCTACCAATCATTGAGATCAACGGATATACATGATCCTGTAATTTCGGAACCCAAAATAAATTGGTTCTTTACTGAATCTTGCAACTATGTCAGGAAATATGGATTTGACGGAGAGACCTACAGGTTGTCTGTGTTTGATCCAGGCGGGCTATTTACTTTGAAGGTCCTGAGGCAATTATTACCCTTGAATCTGGATTTGTTAGAAGAAGAAAGAAAAGATCAATTAAACTTGAAACAGAAAAGGCAAAAAAAATTGATAAATTCAACCAAATTTGCACAAATAGGGATAAATAAATGAGGACAGTTGGGATAGGAAGGGTTGCGTACTTGAAAAGGACAGAATTCAAGGGTTGTGCACTTAAAGTGGAGCATATAACGACCTCCAGATAAGACTGTTGTGGAATTCAGAATAAAATTTTGTGCCAAACTTCAAGTCCACAACATGCTTCTTTGTGGCAGATTTTGTGCACTGTGTGCTACATTTTCTAGCATTTTTGACAGTTGACCAATCTTTAAGATGTGTTTAGCAGTTCTCACAATGGATATGTTGACTAGTTATTAAATCCTTTGCCAAGAATTTGAAGTTTCCAGGCTAAATGATATATTTACTATGGGCCAATATAAAACAATGTTAGCTGTATCACATGTTGACCAATATTTGAACCAAACTGATTTGAAAACATGAGCAAGCAAGTGCATGTTTTCAACATCCATTAAATAAAGCAATGATGTAAATGCTACTTCCAAGCACTACAATGACTAAAAGCTCCTCTAATGTAGTCAATGAAAAGAAAAAAGGACATCACAACACCAAGAACCTTTCAAACATGAACTGGGAAATTCCATTTAGAATAAATCATCATGAACATGGGACACAACAAAGATAATTGTGCTTACCCTCCAAGCAAGCAACACCTCTCTTTCAGTGTCAAATGACATAACATCAACACCTACAATTGGAGAGCACGACTTTAAGGTCATGACATTTCGTACAAAAGGGCGATCTTCTCCTTGTAATGTTACTAAATTGGCAATCTGTTGAAAACAAGAGCATAAGTATGCAATGAATCATGAGATTAAAAGAAAAACAATTTAGAATGTATATTAGCAGATAATTAGAAAGAGAGAAATGCCTAGATTGCAAATTAGACAAATAATTTAATGCAAGATTTCTAAGGCTTATATCCATGTAAATTAGGAAAACAAAGAATTGTACCTGGATAACAGGATCATGGCTGGGCTCTGGAAAATGCCCTTTTCGGCCTGCACACTCAATATCAAAACTAAGTATGCGAAAAGGAGCCATTTTTGAGTATTCTCCAAGTGGGCTATGGCTAATTAATTTAGAGTAGCTTTAACAAGTAGTTGAGGATTGAAAAGATTCAAATCTCTAAGACATGATGCACTATCACAAATACAAAAAATCTAAAATACAATGAAAGGAACTTTCACATATCTGAAATAGCTACACACATGAATCTAGACAACATTTAAAAGAAAGGAATAAGCATTTTGCTCTTTTCAAGGATACCAAATATCAACTTCTAGTTGACAATACGACATATTCCTTGAAGTTTTTAGGTATGATCCAGAGGGGATTTCAATCCAATTGCCACCAACAATATCACAATCAATCATAAAGCGAAGTGCAAAAAGAACATTGCTTTCATAGGTGGTGAAGCACCTTGAACCAAACCCCTCAATTGCAATTCCCCTTTCCAAAATACCTGCACAGAATAAAATAACAAGGACTTAAGGATATTGAAACAGATATCAAGTTTTGAATCCTCACATAAACAGATGCTCCTTTGCCAAGAATTCTATTGTCATCTACAAGCTTCAAAACATAACACAAAGACCATAAAGTGATTAATGTCTACTATTATTTTAAAGTAAAAGCACATATATTCAACTAAAAGGTACTACAGATGTTTCCCATGTTGGTTCCCAATCCATAAAGAGTTTAAAGAAGCATGACCAAAGCCTTTTGTATTTGTTAAAAAAAGCCATGCATTGCAGAGTCGGGAAAAAAGGTTAGAATATTAAATGATCTTCTCTGCATAAATCCATTAATATTGTATGATTCGAGTGGTTGCATCTTCCACCATCAACAACAATATCTCAATGTCAAAAGAAACTAAACTTCAAGAGAGCTTTATTCAAAATTTTAAAATGCCAATATTGTATTTCAAGCATTTTTCTAGATGGAGTAGAATAAAATCTTGATACCTTAAATAAAACTCTTCTCCATAATCAAATCTCATATATAAAGATCAATTTTTGTTATATAAAAGAACTAAAATGTTGACTGTACATGCTCTGAACTCTAGCTTCTATCCATTTTGATTAAATATTGGTAGATTAGACATGCTGCTAAAAACAAACCCTTTAGACAGCAAGCATTTCCCAAGCACAGGAAAATCAGAAGACAACTGTTTCCAATAAATACAAATGCAAAACCCACTTCTATATATGCCACTTTTACATTATCTGATTAATATTATACAGAAAGATATATACATGCCCTAAGATTCAAGCAAATGGAAGGGTCTATATATAGAAGATTCAACACTCATTAATATTATACAGAAAAATATATACATGCCCTAAGGTTCAAGTAAATGGAAGGGTCTATACATAGAAGATTCAACACTCATTAATATTATACAGAAAGATATCTACATGCCCTAAGATTCAAGTAAATGGAAGGGTCTATACATGGAAGATACAGCACTCAACGATTTCCTGGGCAAGCATTGAGGCATGCCATTCCTTGGGGATTGAGAACAATATCATTTAAGGGGGGAAGTAACGAGAAAAAATCCCTCATTCATATTAATGACATTTGCTAATTTGTATTGTAGGGTATGTAAGTTAGGACCATGTTTTGTGACTCCTCGGATGCTGGTTCAATTTTCAAGTAGTATTCACTCACGTGTAAAAGTGTGGCTTAAAATTTTGTAAGGAAATTGACACTCTCTAAAGGTCACCCATTACAACTCTATTCTAGGCTAAGCATGATGAACTCCGAAGTTTTTCTTTGAGTTGAGGACAAAGCTCTTAAGGGAGAGAGCATGTTATGTACCTACTGATAGCATAGCATTACAAACCTGGTATGTCCTATTTCATCCTTAGGCCCATGGTCTTTATATTGGTTACAAGAATTTATGTTATGTTGGTGACAGTTGAGTTTAATATAACTTTTGGGTTCCCTTCCAAGTCTTTAGGATTTCCTTCCCGTTTGATTATAAATCAAAATAAGTCCCAATCTTTGCATCCTTCTTCATTTGAAATCAATCTAATGCAGAGAACTTGCATTAGCATTCTTCGTATCTTACAATCAGACTTGCAGGTGCAAATCTACCTTGGGTGAGCAGGTGCCACCATTTTAATTATTTGAATTAATACTCTTATTTGCTCTTTGTTCTAATTGAAATGCAACAGATGGTTTCCTAGCACTCGATGTACAATTGGAACACATAACATTCACTGCAGAGGTTGAAGAAAACAATTGTCTATCTTTTTCCTTGACATCTTTATCATGAGTTTAGTAGATTTCAGTATATCGCTTCAGGTTACAAGAAGAAGACATATACGGATGTTATCTTAGAGCATATTCACAACACCATCGATCATAGAAAGCTGAAGTGATGAAAATATGTTCTACAAGAGCGCTAAGTATCTTTGACCCAAAGCACCTAGGAATGAAGAAAAAGATATCCATATACACTTGAAGAAAAACAGATACTGTAAGTGTATATGGTAAATAAGAAGGAAGAAGGCTTCCTAGGACCTTACTTTCAAGGTTCTACAAAGAATAGCCTGGAGACTAGATTCAAAGAAAGAAGGGCAGTAGAACATTCTACAAACAAATTGAGCTTGAGAAAATTTCTTAGATGTGTGAAAGGCCATGGTGAGCAAAGGCTTAGAAAAGCTGTCTATGAGATACCTTGCTCTGGCAGTATTCAGTACATTGGTGAGATTAGTCATCATTTCAAACCAGGATCAAGAAACATGCATATGTCTTACAATACAAAAATGTAAAGCATTTGGTGTTAGACTAATACAAGCACAAAACAAATAATTTTATCCTCATCAGTGTTAAAGATTTCTTTCCATGGAAGAATTGGAGAAGCCATCTAGCTCAAGAAAAGGCTTATAAACATATATAGCAATGATTGTCTTAAACTCAACCATACCTGGAAGCTTCTTATCCGACTTAAACAAAACTTAGTTAGACCAGTTTGAGCAGTGTTTGGTTTACTAATTTTTCTAATTAGTACTCATTTATTTAACCATTTAATTTATTATTAGTTAAATTCAAATAAGTTATTAATTTAGTTAAACGAATTAATTAAGTAATACTTAGCCTTGCCCTTCCATTTTATCCTCTTATTTCTTTCCCTTCCCTTAACTCCCCCTAAATTAGCTGACTACATCCCATTTTTGTTCTGAACTGTAGCATCTATTTATTAAGGTTGAACCTCTACTATTTCTCAAGCACATGTTTCATATCTTTTACCTTTCATGATGTGTCAATTAGCAAGAACTGAGAAATAAAATTCCACACAGTTATACCCAACAAACTCATACATTCTGAAAGATAACATTGAAAAACATAAGACTATTAAAACATACAGCTCACCTCTACAGCTAGCAACCATGGTAGGAAGTGCAACAACAATTTTCAGAAACAGTCGAGATTTCTGTTCTTGATAGTACATAATACTTCTTTTTTGAACCATTTCAATCCTCGTGATAAACTTAGGGAGCCTGCTGTTTCTGTTTGCTTCCCGCATCTTTGCCTGTGATTCCAAAATGTTTGCTGGTGAAATGAAAATACCTTAAAATAAACAGTCAATAAACATGATTTCATTGATGCACAAGTACTTTATATGAAATGAGCAGCTGAACAAAGTAATTAATGAGATCAGAGTCACAAGTTTAAATGTTACATTAAAAGTCAAAGAAAACTACAATATACTATTTACCTCCAAAACCTGCTGAAATCTTGGTATGTCATCTGGACCCATCCCATCAAAGCAACTTATATAAAAGTATGGCTGAAAACCATGCACATTACAGCAGACACTATAACCTGAAATTACAAATTCAAATTATATAAAAATATGGCAGAAAACCATGCTCATGACAGAGACACCAAAACCTGAAATTACAAATTATAGTGTAAGAAGCTAAAACAGCAACCATAAATTAGTAATAAAACCAATGAGTGGTTGAATGAAACAACCTTCCTGTGTAACGCCAAAAATCCTCAGAATTGCAGCTTGTCCAGTTGAGTGAGGCATAATCTCTTGGTGACTTTCACCTATAATATAATCAATATCCAACTGCTGGAACACTGCAAGATATATTGAACCATTTTTGCATTAATTTGTGGCCTAGATATAGTGTTTAAATACTTCTGCTGAAGTAAATAGTGAACTAATTGTACAAAAATATTTTCTACTATCATCTAAACATAAATTGCATCTCAAGATGAGAAGGAAGTGGGCTGTTCAAGCACCCATAAAAAAAGAGGTAGCAGAGGTAGGCAAACTAAGTAAGGAGTAAACAATGAAGGAGGAGGAGCCCATTAAGGTGCCCCCATCACAAGTTAAAGGAGGTAAACATGGTAAGAAGTCTTTCTTAAGAGAATTGCTGCAAGCTCAAACTCTGATTAGCCTGACGAGGTAGAAGAAACCTGCAGACAGAGCTGCAGGGATGAAATCAGAGAACAGGATCTAAAACAATTGTAGGCAATCGGTTTGACTGCTGTTGAACTCATTTTGCATGCCTTACTTGGGCCGAACTCATTAGCCTGGGAAAGATCAAACAATAGAGGTGCAAGCTTGGAGAGATATAGAATTCATGCAGAGGCCAAATTGTTTATGTACAGCAAAGTAGACTGTAGAGAGATTGGTAGCCCATGTTGCAAGCTAAGCCTCAGATCCTCACTCTGGATTTGATATTTTCATAAGCTTTTGTGGGATCAAAAGCCTTTAATTAGTGAGGTGTGATCCAAAAATATTAAGATAATTCAGTTGATTGAGCAATCATTCAAACTATAAGTGGATGAGTTGGTAGAGTCAGACATAGGAGAGGCAACAACAAAAGAAGGAAGTTGCAGATGACATGTTCAATCGTTGCTGAATTCATCGGACTGTGCACTACTGACAAATTCGACTGTGGTCAAACATGTCCCACACATGACAGAAAAGTAACTAAAGGGTTATTTGAAGACTTGAAAAGGCTTACCTCCATCTCTACACATGTAAGGCATTCCATTGCCTCTTGTCAGCTCGTGTTCCTCCTCAAGCATAAATAGACCCCATTGGTTTGAGCTATGACACCTAAAGAGATGCATGAAGATCTATGCAAGATCTTGGAGAATTGTACTCACTTAAGCAATACGAGAGATAGGATTCCATTGAAATTACATAGCAATCATGCTATGTCTTAGGGTTATTGGCAACAAAACATAGACATCAATTGCCATGTGTCTTGAGAGTGTGATCTTCGGAATTCACTAAAATAGGAGCAAGTGAGAATCTGCAAGAGCAATGTTCTTAGTAGTCCTCATGAAGGGAGTAACCTTTAAAATTGATATTAATATTGGATTATTACTAGAGTTTTCACCCACATTGGTCTTCTCCAAGGCAAATCTCCTGGGCGAGTTGTTTGCAATCACTTGCATCATTTGTTCGAGTAAGTAATGAGGGCATCTTTATTTCTCCATTAAAAGCTATATGATATAATGGAAATTTGTAATAACCCCACTCCGAAATAGGCGATTATATTCAAGATTAAATTAAAGATTTAAACTCGTCTATTTCACAGAAGTATTCGATATAAACAAATTGAAGATAATCTGTACTATGTCCGATACATTCTGACTATTGGCACTTCTCCATGGAGGATATTCTAGGCAATTATATTGTTATTGATTAAATCCATATCTGGACTGGCGTGGCTATACGCAATCACTGAGTTGCATATCAAATGTTGGCACGAAGGGTTAATATTACATCATAGACTAATCCTAGCATAAGAGGCTAAAAAGAAATACCTATAGAGTTAGTTGTGGTGGCATAAGAGGAAGGCAGAGAGGGTCTGTTCCACTTGGAGAGGCGCGAGGCCACGCCCTCCACGCCACCTCCATTGCCCTGCAAAAGCTCCTCTTCCCTCAACAGTGTTTCTTCAAAGAACACAGCCTCCTCCTCCTCCTCCTCGTACGCATACTCGTCTTCTTCTGCCTGGAATCTCTTTGCACTTGGTGGCGCGGCCGGAGGAGCACCATGTCGCTTCTTATCCATGATGAAACCCTAGGTGTTGCTCTTCTGACTAAAACCCTTACTGGCTCTCTCTACCCAAATGCAATTCAACTCTCTGCACTGATAGCATGCTATGCCATGGTACGTATTCTATATTAGTGTTCCATCTGAAAGTTTCCCGCCACTTCACACATGCCGTTGGGCCGTCCTTTAAACCGTGTTCTCTCTTGTTATCAGCCAAATCTTGTTTATGTATTTAACTCATTAAAGTTTTTTATTTTTATTATATTGTGTAATGGTGAAATTTGCGTACCCATATGCCCTTTTACCTCATGTTGCGGCTACATTTGATAAGTGGCCTATCCTTGCAATAAATTTGTCTATGTATATGTTTTACTATTTTATGTTGTCATTCATTCTATAAGTATTAGTGGTCGAATTTTGCTTAAAATTTGAATATTCATAATGTTCTTTTATTTTATGTTGTGAGCTCATTTAATTAGTATTAGTATTCTATTTTTGTATAAATGTAATGGTGAAATTTGCATATCTATAATATTCTTTTATCTTATATTACAGGCTCATTTAATTAGTATTAGTGGTCTATTCTTATGTAAAATTACTTCTTAAGACTTTATTTTATTCTCATTTCATTATCATTTATATTTAGAAAAAATATATATATATATATATTTTTAAATCATTGTTATGCATTAAAATTTATGGGTGTGGAATTGACTTAACCTTTCATTGTTACATATCTGAATTTCAAACTTTTAAATCTCATTGACATTTTCATTAGTGGTTGTGAACTAACCTATCACACATTTGTTTGGATTTATATGCTCTGATATGTATTATGGACATTTATTATTCATTTTTAAATCATTGAAGAATCATTAGAAAAGCATTCACATGAGAGAATCACAGTAGAAGTGTAGATCATCATAATTGCATCATCATCTTAGACATATTGCATGCTTGTGTATCATCTTGATCATTGTTCTAAAGTCATTAAATTGATCTACCTAGGGTCCTAACCAAGGGAGAATAAATCCTTACCTACCAAGTTTCTAAATGATGTTTACAAACACCACCTCACTTCAAACATAGATACAACAACTAAGTCAAGGTTCAATTTTGTATGTTAAATCAATTTTATATGCATAAATTTAAACCAAAAAAAGTATAATTATTTTACAAATTTTAAAAAGTGTCCAAACAAGACCCTAATTTTCACATTGATGAACTAATTCCTCACATTTTCAACTATATGTTCTTCCATTGGGAACCAAGCTAAGTATCACAATTAATTCATTTAAATTTTGTAAATTCAATTATGTATTTATTCAAACTCTAAATCTTAGACTTTATTGTTGTTTAATTTTTTGTCCTTGGTAAGTCGTAGTGAAAGCATTTATTTTCACTAAATAAATTGGTGAACTTGACTTTCCTACATAATTTAGGGTTTTTATTTTAGCCTTTATCCTACTTTTATTAAGGATTCCACATTTAATTTTATAATTTTATATTTTATTTGTCCAAACCTCATAAGGGTTTAGATTAATCTCCCATGTTTCGTTGTTATACCTTCTCTAGAGTTTGTGCTTTACTATGTGTGTTGGGAAATATCGGTCATCTCATAAAGAAACATCCAAGAACAATAGTTCCTTCAGTAATTTTAATTTCATCATATTGCCACAAAGACACATACTACTATGCCACAAAGCAGAATCAGACATAGTTCATTTGCCACATTGACTCTTAGAGAAAAGTTAATGTTAATTAAACCAGTTCCAAACAACAGCATTAAACAGATTCAATCAAGCAGAACCATTAAACATGAAAGATGGAACAGAAAACATGAACTTGCAGATTTACGTGGGGAAAACTCTTTTGGGTAAAAAAACCCCACACTCCAAAAGCCCAGATCACCATTGTATTATTCAGCAACAAAATACAGTTACAATACAATATCAGGCTCACGGCCTTTATAGGAGATTTACATCTTGTTCCATTCTGGAGAGAAACCGACAACATAGCCCTACTTCAATCTTGCCTCTCTCTTCAAAACAGAACATTCTAGGGTTTTACAACATTCGTTCTTAACCCTAACCCTAGTTACAACATTCCAATAGGAAACAGTTCGGTTCAACTTCCAACAAGCATTTAACTGGTTAAGAGCATTCCATACAATTAATAGAATATCAAAGAGTCAATTGCTCCAACCGCTTCACAATAACCATGTGAAGCGAGCAATATATCGCCATATCGATGGGACATCTTATCGCCTCTCACTGATACAAGATAGTCACTCTGATGTTCATTGTACCAGTCCATGTGGTCCCCACTACCAAGTCAGCATAGCTTGCACCAATTATCTCTTTCTAACTATCAATTCGACTTCTCCTTCATATACCGCTTGTCGTGGTCAAGGTCCACCAAGACATGCGTACACCGCTTGTGTAATTTTAGAGAATCTAAATGGGAATCTACAATATTCGCAACAAGTATCCTGAAAAAAGGCTTAAATATTCAATTCCCAACATGACGTAATGTCATCACCACTGACCAATCTCGCACACCTTGCAGAAGTCTGTTAGGACCCACTACAAGGGGTGTGGGGTTAGCAGGCACCATTGGATCAGACTTATCTCAATTGTAGATCAAGATCACCTTTAACCAATACACTGATGATGCTTTACTCGTAAGTGTGGTCCCCACAGCCACCATGACATCCAAGTCACTACTGACAAACCAATGCCCGCACAAGATCGCTAAGTCACTAGAAATCTAAACTTCACAACCTCTATCAGAGGTTATGAAGTTCTCAAAACCCACATGTCAATAACAAAGAGAACCCCAATGTTGCTAAGTCGGGAGGTTCTGAAACTTCATAACCCCATGACATAGGTTTCAAAGTTATGAATTTCAGCGATCCCATGAAATACATGTCAATAAACCATTTCCCACCAAAAGGATTTCGATCAGACTAGTAACTTTGTCCTGGTGATATTCAACTGTTTGTTAGACAGTGCAGAGGCCCGAACAACAATACGTTTGAGGCACCATTTCTCAACTTTCTCCCACTTGCAAAAGAACGCACTACCCACCAATCAACGCATGAATCCTTGGTATCACCTAGGACACTTGCAACATCTATAATGCCCACCATATTAGGCTACAGTTCCAACCATCCTCCAAGGAAAAGAAACAAGCCATGGCATAAATTCACCAGTCTAACCAAGACACCAACATCAGAACTAACTGATGGCAAGGGTTTCAACACACCACCACTCCACTATGCTCAAAAGCTATACAGAAGTAATATCAACTTCAAAGCTCCAGACTAGAACACAACTGTGAAGCCATCCTCCAAAAAATAAGATAGAACACCAATTAGAATAATAACCAGAACACTGGTTGTTCCCATCCAACTAATTAACCCACATAACTGAAAATAGCACCCACAACAAGTGCTAATGCATCCAATCGCACATACCTCCAAGGTATCAACATCAACAAACTCATGCCACTTCATAACCAACCCATCATCTGCAAAAACAAGCTTCATGTGCCAACCAATCGAAGAAGACAAAACACATCCAAGAACTCCCACTGCATGGGTAATAAATATGAAAAGATCAAGGCATACCAAGTCTACCAATAAAATCATACAAAAGTGTAAGTCAACATCATGTAGTACCAAAGAAACACCCACAATGATATGCACAATCTATAAACTGACAACTTGTAAGAACAACTCTCACCATACATCTTCATAGCTCTCCCGAGTTCTCCACACCCAACAAAAGAAAGAGATTAAGAAACTCCATGTCATCACTCAAGAACATGAGTGAAAACACATGACCACAAGCTAGTGATCACTACAGCTCCAACCAAAACTCAAACCAATGCAATGTGAAATCAAACATCTAGGAAGATAACCAAGACCAAAGAGAGCAACACTACACATCATATACATGTAGAGAATCCCCCTACATACACCTCTTAATGCCAACTGTGTCAAGTATGATCTCCTTCACAGCAACCCAAAGAGAACATCATAACAACACCCAACTGTTCAATCTCCAACATCAAACACGACATATATATCATGTAATTATATGGATGTAAGCTTCTCCAAGAAGATCAAACTACTTTATTTCCCATCGCAGGAAATCAGCCCATAAAACCATCTCCTAACAACCCTCATCAATAAATGATATCTTAAAACACATAAAGCACAAGGAGATAACCATGCTAAACATCCTCCAAATGAACCCTTCATAACTAACTACAGAGCTCAAGATCCATATCTATGAAAGATACAGCATATAAACACATGCTAAGCCAATCCTCAAATGAGTATCCATAGCCAAACACCAAGAAACAACTCATATCATGAGAATCAAAGCACAAACATAACACATCTGAAAGCAATAATGGGCAATACCTTTCAAATGATAAACTGCTAAGTAGACCAAGAGTGGGGAATGAAAATGCTTCTCCAGGATATGCAAGTCATCGTGACTTCTCCAAGAGCAAACTCCTCATTGGTCTCTGTTGAACTCGCGTCCAACCAAGGTGTAGGCTCCTCAGACTTTCTGCTGAAATCTTCATCAAGAGTAACCATCAACAACAATTCTCTCATAAGAGAAATACAACCCCACCTTATTCTCCATGTATCCATGAGCATCTGTAAATGATCATCTCATGCTAAACTCCAAATGCATCACTACACTATCATGAAGTTCTCAAGCATATGACCAATGCACCCAAAATACAAAGAATTACCAGACCACTGTCAATGCTCCAAACATCTGAATCAAGAACTTATCATGACATCATGATCTAAACATCCCCCTTAGGAGATCACATGCTCCAAGTGAACATACCATGGTCTCAATAGCAATGCATCATGCCAAAATTGTAATGTGCAATCAAGAGTATACCATGACTCTAAGCAAATAAACTCTAAACCAACATCACATGTCAAGCATTGCCAACACCTCAACCAAAGACTCCAAGAGTCCTCCATAGCTCCAAGATGCTACACATCTTCAAATATTGTCCATGCAAATGCGAAAGACCCCTTCTAGAGCAACAGGACCTAAGAGCTCCTCCTAGTAACATCTGCAACGCTAAAGAAGATCATTCATCACCAAGTGATGAATCCACAGCCATTGCTAAAGCTCCCACTGAAATGTGACAATCGAGCTCTCAAGCATGATGACCAAACATATGCTAATCTAAAAATCCTCCATGTCCACTTAGCAACATGTCCTTCTGACAACAATACCAAGTGGCACCAAGATCTCCAAACCAAGCAAAAACACCATCATTGTCAAAAGCTTACACAAGGCAGTGTATCCAAGCTATCCATGACATCATGATACAACATGCTACAGGTCCCCATAACCGACTATTCAGGTACTCAACATCATTCATCCTCACATCTCAAAGCAACTACACCAATGCACAAGTGACCACATACAAGGCCATCTAACAAGTCTACACCAACACTAAATCAACCTCATGGATATAGACAGTCCACTTCTGAGTTGTCCCATAACAAATGTGTAGGTAAAGACAGCCCACAACATTGCACAACCCGTAGATCCATTCAATATACCATGCAAACCCATCATCACACTGGAAACTACAAAACTGAGATCTCAAAGAGAATAACCATGTAGACAACATAACTCAAACACCAAATCAAGTTCAAACCTGATTTGCCAATCATGTCCACAACAAGCACCATAGTCTAGGAAACCAACAAGCAACACCACAAGAATGTTGAGTGAAAAACCACATACCAGCACTCCCATGCAGAGAAGGAATCACACCTTCTCTTACCATGCACAAAGCATGCATGCAGAACTGCAACTGTCTCATCTAGTAACACCCCCAATAGGCCAGGGTCTAGAAAATAGTTTAACAACAGTTCCACATGACCACAAGTTTTTTCTTGACCATGTAAAACCTGTAAAACCATTGTGTTCGAGAACACCCATGCACATCCATATCCACCTCACATTTGGACGACTCAAAATTCTAAAACATAAACACCTTAACAATTAAACCAAAATAATGGAATAACATGAGCGTGCATAACCATAGATTCTTTAAACGAGAATCTATAAAACCCATCAAATCCAAAGAACATGAATCTAAGAGATGCAAGTACAAAAGATCCTTGAAAGGAAACAACAGTTCAGGAACTCCAAGCCCATATCAAGCCAACTCCAAAACCACCAACATGCACATGCATCCAAGAGAGACAAGCTATTGCAGGAGTTTTCAGATCGTCCAATGATGAATTCCATAACATTCATGCAATTGGGGTACCATTAAAGCTATGCCTTCCAATACCAGGATAAAACACCCAACATAAGCACATTTCTCCATAGCTGAGAAACAACCCAAGCTTTTCTGTATCATCAGGGAGCCTCTCACATAGACACCCAATATGAAAGCACAACACAACCATATAGCAAATAATATTCCACCCCGTGCATCAAGATTAAACCGCCGCCAACTCACGAGCTTCAGGGGTAAACCCGCAAAAGTGGTTTACAATTTGAATGAGGAAGGAAAACTTGTAAAAAATGACCCCATTCCAAAAAAAATCATTTTGTGGGTTCAAACGAACTAGTTGGTTTGAACAAACCAAAAGAGGGTTCGCTCGAACCAAGGTTCAAGTGAACCCATTAAATGCATGTACGAACCAATTGGCAAAAAAAAAAAATGGAACCCCCTTTATGGAGGGGGGTTCGAATGAACCCTGGTTCGCTTGAACCCCCCTGGTTCAAGTGAGCCCCCCCTTTCCCTGATTTTTGACCTTGTTCACAAAAAATCAAAAAATTTGCACTTTGGAGCTCGGGTTGAAGATGAAAATGGCGAGACTTCAGACTAACTGAATCGGTAGTCCTTGAACGAGCTATCCAATGAATATAATTTTAATATGTTTTGGTTTTATTATGTATTTGTTTTTTAGTTTTATTAAACATAGGATTTTAACGAAAATCAAGCTCTTTGTTCTACACATGTGGAAAAATAGCAGATTATCAAAAAAATTAAAATGAGTGCACCAATTGAAGTCCTTGATCCAACAAAAAGAAAAATGAATTTCGATACATACAAAAAAGTTACGCATTATACAATTGCGCTATGTCCGAATTGTAATTGGTTTGACTTTGAAACTTGATTAAAGAAAAAATATTCAATAAAAACTATCTAACCAAGTGGAAGCACTAGATATCAGAGTTACAAATCTAAATTCTACAGAATTATAATTTTATCCTTCATAGAAAAAAAGTTATGTGTTATACGGTGAGGGTCACTTTTTAAAAATGTTGTTTTTTGAAAAAAACTAGATTTCGAGGGAGATGGAAAAAGAAGTTCAATCTGATTTCAATTTTTTTGAAAAAAGTATATTTAGAATCTACAGACAAAATGTCACGAAACTCTAGTTTGCATCATCTTCAAATTCCTCATGGTTTAGCCACTATAGGTGCCCGAAAGTGAAGATTTAGTTAAAAAAAATAAGTGTCAAGTTTGGCCAAAAATTGTAAACCACTATTGTGGGATCACCCTCAGGTCACATCATTTCAATATGACCAACTCAAGTTTCTCCATCTTCCCCATCCTTCATACTATGTGTTGTCTCTTGGAACTCAAACAAAAGAGCAAGAATTTCTACTCACCAAAGGATCAAACCATCAGTCGATTCCTTCAGATTTCCTCAAGCCTGTCACACTAAGAAATCTTCACAGAAGGAATACCTAGAACCATAAACACCAGGGATTCTTTCATGCATCAACATGCAAGCACATGCAAGCCACATGTGATTCCTTGCAAGTACATACAACACACATGCAAGTACATGTAGCTCATAAACCTACACATGCAAGCAAAGAGAAAATCCCAGAAGAAGGCTTTGTTACCACTTGTTGGGAAATATCAGTCATCTCAGAAAGAAACATCCAAGAATAGCAATGCCTTCGGTAATTTTAATTTCATCAGATTGCCACAAAGACACGTACTACTATGCCACAAAGCGAAATCAGACATAGTTCATTTCCCACATTGACCCTTAGAGAAAAGTTAATGCTAATTAAACCAATTCCAAACAACAACATTAAACAAATTCAATCAAGCAAAACCATTAAACATGAAAGATGAAACAAAAAATATGAACACAAATTTACGTGGGGAAAACCCTTTCGGGTAAAAAAAACCCCACACTCCAAAATCCCAGATCGCCATTGTATTATTCAACAACAAAATACAGTTACAATACAATATCAGGCTCACGGCCTTTACAGGAGATTTACATCTTGTTCCATTATGGAGAGAAACCGGCAACATAACCCTACTTCAATCTCGCCTCTTTCTTCAATACAAAACATTCTAGGGTTTTACAACATTCATTCTTAACCCTAACCCTATTACAACATTCCAACAGGAAACAATTTGGTTCAACTTCCAACAAGCATTTAACCAGTGAAGAGCATTCCATACAGTTAACAGAATATCAAAGAGTCAATTGCTCCAACCGCTTCACAACAACCATGTGAAGCAAGCAATATATTGCCATATTGATGGGACATCTTATCGCCTCCCACCAATACAAGATAGTCACTTCGATGTTCACTGTACCGGTCCATGTGGTCCCCATTGCCAAGTTAGCATGGCTTGCACCAATTATCGCTTTCTAATTGTCAATTAGACTTCTCCTTCATATACCGCTTGTCGTGGTCAGGGTCCACCAAGACACACGTACATCGCTTGTGTAATTCTAGAGAATCTAAAGGGGAATCTACAATATTCACAACAAGTCTCCTGGAAAAGACTTAAATACTCAATTCTCAACATGATGTCGCGTCATCACCATTGACCAATCCCACACACACCGCTGAATTCTATCGGGACCCACCACAAGGGGTGTGGGGTTAGGCGGCGCCGTTGGATCAAAATTATCTAAACCGTAGATCAAGATCACCTTTAACCAATACACTAATGATGCTTTAGTCATAACTGTGGTCCCCACAGCCACCATGACATCTAAGTCACTACTGACAAACCAATGCTCACAAAAGATCACTAAGTCGCTAGAAATTCAAACTTCACAACCTCTATTAAAGGTTATGAAGTTCTAAAAACCTGTGACATGCCGATAACAAAGAGAACCCCAATGTCACTAAGTCAGGAGGTTATGAAACTTCAGAACCTTGCGACATAGGTTTCAAAGTTATGAATTTCAGCGATCCCATGACAGAGAGGCCAATAAACCATTTCTCGCCAAAAGGATTCCGATCAGACTAGTAACTTTGTCTTGATGATATTCAACCGTCTATTAGAAAATGCAGAGGGCCAAACACCAGTACCTTTGAGGCACCATTTCTCAACAATGTGATCTTGTCTGTAGCTTAACCTACCCACCCTTATTTTTTCCTCTATGGTTTCATTTGTTGGTTTATTTGTAGTTCTACTTAATTTTTTGTTTCTCTAATTTTATGTCAAATCATACTTTTTTTCGTATTGTTTATCCTTTAGGGTTGTGTGTTGTTTGTGAGCTAAGCTCTTATCTACATCATCACATTCCTTTGAGAAGAAGCCCTTGTTTGAATCCTCAAATGGCCCAATCTAGTGATAATAGCATTTCCAATGGTCTTCATATGGGTATTATTATTTTTATTACTGCTATTAAGCCTCAAGTTAAAAAATTGATCATAGTGAGCATTTGAAATACCTATATGCACATGACCTTACTAGTTGGGATAATATGGAGAGTCTTACACATTTAGTTCAATCCTTTCATGGTTTTCTACTTGTTGTAGTGTAGAAAAATGTACTCGTTCACATTTTCACACTTTGTTTGGGCCCCTCAATTTCAATTGGACTTAATTATGTCTTAATAAGCCCTATTTTACATCTACAAGACTAATAAATTACATTTTTTGAAGGGGAAACCCAACAATAATTAATGCCAACACATAACACTTTACCTTGAGCAATGTGTGTTCCAATAATAGGTGCCTGGGACCCATTCTTCCATGGGCCCTCCCTAAGCCTTTAAACCTAAATTTAAATTATGTTTTTGGCAGTATTTTAATGTCCCTAAATTCAAGTTTTGATGTCATCTTGTAATGCATAATTTTTGGGAAATTATGGATACATACCTATAAATACAAGTTTATTTTATCAATTCAACATCTAGATTTTCAAGAGAGCATTCATTCAAGTTTTACAAGAGCTAATATTGTTGATCAAGGGCATTCAGGAGCAAGTTTATCAGTGATTTATTGCAACAATCAAGATCTTAAGCATCATGTCAAAGTCTTAAGCATCATGCATGTTTTTGGAGCTAACATTGTGATGTAAGTTTCAAAGATCCAAGTAAGCATTCAAGTCATATCTCAAGCATCAAGATCCACATCCATTGAAGCCATTTTCATGCAAGATCAAGATCAACATTTCAAATTTCCAAAGGTTTATTCAATGGTTTGGTGAGTTGTAACATAGCTTTGTTCATTCATCATTCCTTTCACATCTCATTATTTCAATTTAAGATTTAATTACCCAAATGGGATTTGAGCAAGGAAAATCCCCATTCGCCAAAAACAAACAACTTTTCCCTCTTGTGTTTGTGTTACAGATCTTAGGTTGAAGAAGGATTGAAGATCTCTTGAAAAAGAAGATTGAAAATTTTGTCAAAGTTGTCATCAATTCACATAAACTCACCTACAGATATGATTTTTGACTTTTTGACATTGCAACTCGGATCATACAAAAGCTACAGATTGACATTAGAGGCTCCCCAAAGTTGTTTGAAAATTTTGAGCAAAGACCCATTCACCCATGGGTGAATGAGTCCTAGACAACCTCCTGAAACTACCTTTTGGTGGCTGGTACACATCACTCAAACCTTCTCAAATCTATAGAAAGTTCTTTTGTTTCTGTTAGAATTGAACTTTAAATTGTTATTTCAAGTTTGAATGAGCATAATTGAGTTGATTTACTATTTTTAGTTTTTCTCCCAAAAGTGTTGTTCAAGCTAAAACCCCCATCCTCAATCATAAGGAAATCAATAGATTCCCTCATTGAGTTGACTCACCTAAGGGTTGTAAGTCAATTCTTTGTGTGGATCTCATTTCCTAATGAAATAAAGGAAAATAGGTCTATATTTTGTGAACCCCCTTTCATTACATCAAAACACACACACATAACCTATTTTTTTATGTTTCATTTTGGTGAACCCGACATTCTTGCATTATAAACTTTTTGAATTTGGAGTCCATTCAAACCTTAGATCTAGGATTTGCATTACTTTGCATTGCATTGCATTGATTTGCATCTCATTTGGGGTTCTTAACTTGCATTAGTTTGCATCTCATTTAAGGTTTTAGGTTTTTTAAAATCTATAAAATTAAAAAATTTCATCAATTTTGCATAGTGTTTACACAAAATTGCATAATCAATCACTTAAATCAGAAAATTGAATCAAAATTGCATCTCAAATTAGGTCTTTTTGCTTATCATTTTACATCATTTTACACTTGCATTTAGGTCTTATTTTCCAGAAATCTAAAACTGTAACTACCTGTTTACAACCAGAATTTGAAAAGATAAACATCAACTTAGAAATCTGTAATTTAATTTTTCAAAACCTTGACATAAGACCCATTCGCCCATGGGAGAATGAGTCCCTGATCAAGCTTCATTCTGAATTTTTGGGCACTAAAAACCCTTTGTCTGCATTTTTTGTTTCTGTATTCACGTCTCTGTTTTAGTTTCCAGAAATTTATGTTTTCTGCAATCATTTACATTAAGGTTAATTGATGAATTTAAGTGCATTTCAAAAATAAGTTATTGGAATTGCAAGACATCATTTTTAGGTTTTTGCATAGTATAATCAGAAAATTATCTTGTTTAAAATATGGAAATTGTTATCTCTTTGCATTACACTTCCTATTGTTGATTGTTTGTTGCCTGTCATCCATTTTGTGTGCACCTTAGGTTTAGTGAAACTTGTATGAGATTCACGACCTAGTGTCCTATTGCCAATATTGTCACGAGACATAGTTTGAGACTCATGTCATCCTGCGATACATCACTCGTCGTGGATCTTGGGTTTTCCAACTCTTTCACTTATAGTGTCGACACTAGTCAACCCACTATGGACCATACTCTTGACACTTCATTTCCTATTACCTCCTTACTAACAACTAATGCTACTAATGTTGAATCAATGGTTGTTAGTGTCCCTCAAGAGAACCTAAGAAAAATGGATGAAGAATTAGACAAATTACAAAACTTTGTGAGTTCTAAATACATTGTTGGTACTGTGATTCCTGTCATAGATAACATGAGGAGAATGATCGATAATGAACTAGGAATATAAGTTATGCATAGCCTATCTTGTATAATTGATAAACATGTCCCTACAATGGCTAGTTGTGCTCAAAATTTGGGGTGTACCCAAAGTCAAGATGGAAATCCAATTCCCCCTTCCACAACCATGACCTCTATTTTGACATACACTAATCCAACTGTTACTACAACCATACAACCTACTAGCAATGTCAATACTACCTTGGGTGTTTCCACTAGGAATCCATTTAGCTTTGTGCATTCAAGTCTCATATCTCCTAACCCATATCCCCTCATAAATTTACAATTCACTTGTCCTCCAAACACATATACACCTCCACCCTATTCACCTCCATCTCACAACACAAACAATGATCTCGTCCTTAACCAACTCTTGCAAAGTGTTTCATCCCTCCAACAACAAATTGCTACACTAAATGAAAATCAAAATGGAAAACCTTCACAATATGTCAAAAGAAACCCATTATCCTCGGAGATATTGAGAACACAAATGCCACAAGGTATAGAGATTCCTAGGTTTGAGAAATATGGTGGGAAAGGAGATCCTGTTAACCATGTTTCCGCATACATGACCTTATGTAGTGACTTCATTTTTCAGGATAAACACTTGGCTAAACTCTTCCCTAGATTCTTGAAAGAACTACCTTGGAATGGTTTTGTTCCTTTCCAAATAATTCAATACGTTCATTCAATGAACTTGTTGATGCCTTTCTTAATCATTTCCAAGTGCACATGGGTCCTAAGACGACCTTAGTAGATTTAATGAAGTGTAAGAAAAAGGATGATGAAAAGGTTACTGACTTTATCATCTATTATCAATTTCTTTACTCACAAATTAACATTATGATTCTCGATCCTAATCTTTAACAAATGTTCATTGACAATTTGCAAAATAAGCTTCAAGATAAGATTGGGATGATGAAATTTCCCTCCTTCACACAATTGTGTAAGCCCTTCGTGATTACCAAAATTTGGTTAGTAGTCATGAAGTATAAAAATCCCTCTAACTGTCCTAAAAAATCTGAATCCACACCTCAAACCAACTACCAATCACTCAAGAAACCAAATAAGGGCTTTATACAACTCAACGCTCCTCAACCAACTCAACATGTTGACACCCAAGTGGCTACTATAAAGATAACAAATCCATATACATTTAGGGGGAATAATAAACAATTTGCCCCTCTACCCAATACCCTCCATTCCATCAAGTTGCAACTCTTAAACAATAACTTAATTTCCTTACCTCCTGTTAGAGCTCTTGATCCTACTAAGCCTTTACCTCCAAACTATAGGAAAAATTCCTTTTACTATTATCACCGACAAAATGGACATGATACATAACACTCCAAGCATCTTAAACATATTGTGCAAGACCTAATTGATTCTAATCACATTCAAATTGATGATGTTAATGATCAAGGTAATAAGTTTGTTGTCCCGAACCTAACCAAAATTTACGAATCTTTACCAACCCTATGCCAAATCATAACATATCCTTTTTCAAATCTAGTGAAAACAAGAATGATGTGATGAATGTCGATGTGAATAATGACAACTTGAATAATAATGAGCAAAATCCTAAGGATCGTATGATTGCAATCATTGAAGTTTAACCTCGTAAGGGCCTAACCAATATGTCCCTTGACATTGCTTTCTCACAAAATGACATAATTAAACGTGCACTTGATGGTCCTCTTTGCATAGTCGAAATAATCAATGATAAGCCCACTAATGGGATATTAATTGATCCTGTCTATGTAGAGAATGTGATAACTGAAGAATTATTTTTTGTGCATGAACTTTATCAAGATACTTATGAACAACCGAAAGCATGGATCAAAACACATAATGATTTTTCTTTCCCTACGATAGGTTTGATAACTCTTCCTTTACAAGTTGGACCGAAACAATTGAATGTTTTATTCTCCATCATCCTAATGTCGGATCAATTTCGTGTGAAGTTAGGCTACCCATGGCTTCGCTCCATGAAAGTTGTCCCCTCGGTAGTGCATAAATGCTTAAAGTTTCCATTTGGCAAAGAGATCTTTACTATGCACCATAGTGGCTTTAATCTCGTGTCTTCCCATGGGAATTTCTCATTGGATTTCTTTTGGCCCAAACCTATGGAATCTAATAGGCCTCGTGAGGACTTCTTTTTCAAGTCTTGTCAAAAGTTTAAAGCAAAGCACATAGTAGAATTATCCCTTAGCAATATGCCTCAGCCCACGATTGGGCCTCCTATACTTGATGAAACCATGATTGAACCAAAAGTCCTTCCAAGTAACCAAGACCAACCTATGACAAATACTTCACCCATTTCCTATAAGAGACCACGAGATAACCAAATAAGTCTCGTTGTGCCTCCTAAGACCAAACAAGTTTACAAAGTCAAAGAGAAAGTGGTTGGAAAACCTCCCATGGTTCCTTATGTTCCTCCTCTGTAGGAGGAAAAGAAACCTATGGTTGATAAAGCCGCTCCTACACAGTCACAACTTAAAAACCGAACAAAAACAAACTGAAATGTTAGAGAGCGTAGGCGTAGATGTCATGCTATTACTCATTTGATACAAGCAAAACATGAATCAACAACTCAAAATCAAACAACAAATCAAGCAATGCATGATGATTCTCCACCTTCACCACAACAAGAAAATCCTATATCTCAACCACAACAAGAACAAGCACCTTTATGGATATTATCATTAGACCTTCTATTGTGATTAACTTGGATGATGATCTAATGAGACTATTAAAATTGATGAATAAGTGCATAATGAGTTGAGTTTATTGTTTTCCTCTTCCATGAGCTTAGATGATATCAACTATGATGATCCTCCTAAAAAGAGTGACTCGCCACGTGTTGAACCTGGTGATGTTCCCAGTACAACACTTGTTGTTGTCCCCTTGGATAGTTATCTGACTTCTGCATATATTGAACAAGATTTAGATGCAGACGACCAGCTATAGGTTGACTCGTATGTGCCTTGCTGGTCTTTTTCTTTGTCTTCTTTCCATGTTCTTTGTGTGTGATTGCATGTGCATAATGCGATCCCCTGTATCGTTATGTTTTGACATGTCTTTATGTTCATTCATGTATTTGTACGTACATTCTTTTATATGTTGTAAACCTTTATCCTTTCTTTTGTCTTGTGTTTTCCTTTTGGGGATGATGCAAGGTGTTGAGATGCTTAGGTCTCTTCCATGTTGACCCAAAAGCTTTTCTTTGTTTTTGCTCTCTATGTGTCATTCTTCCAGTTCTACAAGTATTTGGGGAATGATGACATTTTCGAGCTCTATAATATCATTGTAGCAAAGACATACACTGACCCTGAATCTATGGATCCCTTATGTGACATTTTGGGATTTTATTTGGGGGCAACCCCTTTTTCATGACATAGCTTTATTTGGAAACATATGCTTGACATAGGGCTTTCCAAATAAGCTCTCATGTCTTCTTTTTTGTTTAGCATTTATCATTTGCTACTTTAAAGTAATTGCTCACAGCATGGTGTTTAACAATTTCTTTAAAGTGTGGGCATACATTGGCATTATCATTTGACATTTTTTACTATAACTTATGTTTCATAGTGCGGTCTTCTTACTTCATGTGATGTGTCTTCTTCTTGGTGGTGTCATTGGGTTTGATGTCTTCCAAGATTGTAACCTTACTAGGCATATGACATTCCTCTTAGTGGTAATGCTACATATTGCATTCTCTAAGTTGTGAATCTTTTATCCTCGACATGTCCTCTCTTGGAGACATTAGGTATGAAGAGACCTTACATGAACTAAGAAAAACCCCTTTGAATATCTTATGTGCATGTTTGTTCATGAGTTCCTAGCATAATACAATTTGCTAGCCTTGTGAAGCTCAAAGTTACAACCTTTTTGATGGCCACCAAGCATAACACACCTTGCTTGCCAGTAGGGCCATGTTTTTTCATGAGTTCCTAGCATAACACAACTTGTTAGCCTTGTGAAGCTTGAAGTTACAACCTTTTTCATGGCCACCAAGCATAACATGCCTTGCTTGCCAATAGGGCCGTATTTTTTCGTGAGTGCTTAGCATAACGCAACTTGCTAAGCCTTATGAAGCTCAAATTTCATATTGTGTGACGCCTTATCAAAGTTATCAAAGGTATAACTTTGGGTATGGTTAGTTCAATGGGAGCCTAATAAGACCCACTTTCTAGGGACTCACCTAGTGGACAACGGATTTCACTAGCTTGTTTGAGTGCATTTGGTTTGCATAGTGGACAACAAGTTTCACTTGTAAATGCTTTTTAGACAAACAACTAAGGCTTGATCCACACCAAGTTGGAAAAATAGTCGAGGCTTGATCACCCCTTTTCTTTTCTTTTCTTTTTTCTTTTAGTCTTTGACATTGTATGTTTGTGTATCTTTTCTTGTTGTATATCATACATCCTGTGTGTGTTCCTTTGTGCTTATGTTGGTTTGCCATGGGATCTTGATCCTAGGGACTTGGCCACCTCCTTGATATTTTTCATCCTATCTCACTAACATTTGTACACTTGGACCCCCTCTCAGTGCATATTTTTCTACTCTAGTGTGAGTTTGCGTTTATGCTCACCCTCTCACTAAAGTGGGGGCTAAATGTAGTGTAAGAAAATGTACTCCTTTACATTTTCACACTTTGTTTGGGCCCCTAGATTTAAAATTTACTTAATTATGCCTTAATAAGCCCTATTTTACATCTACAAGCCTAATAAATTGAATTTTCCAAAGGGGAAACCCGACAATAATTAATGCCAACACATAACACTTTACCTTGAGCAATTTGTGTTCCAGGAATAGGTGCCTAGTGTTATCACGGAATCTAGCAGCGCTCGTTCCACGGATAACCCCCCTACGAAACTTGTTTGTTTCCTAGGATTCGTGAAGTTCAAGTACGCATAACGAGGGCATTTTCATGCCACCTCGAAATGCGTTCCCAAGCCTCCAATAGTCAATTCGAGCATTTCCTCATGTTCGCCTCGCGAAGACCTTCGAAACGAGCTCCTTCGCGAAGGCTCACTGTTCGTACTTAGCGAATTGTGAAAAATGCAGTGGCACTGAAAAAGTGCGCTCCTGCTCTGAAAGCCAAAATTTGGCTAAGTCTGAAAAGTGCAGTGGCGCTAAAATTTAGCGCCCCTGCATGAAGGTGAATTTTCTAAAAAATGTAATAGCTCTAAATTTTAGCGCCATTACACTTTTTCTTGACACTTAAACTTTTTCTGGCCCTGGCGCGTTTCTTCATCTTTTTCGCATTTTTCGTCAATCGTGCCACTTTTCGTGCCTAAATTTATTGCTCGACTTGAGTTAGGTTTTCAATTTTCTCTCTCACTTAAAAGTGTTTTATTTCGCCATTTTCATTGTTATAATTTTTGTTCTTCCTCTCTTCCTGTTGGGCGAGTTTTCTTCAAACTGCAAATACGTTTTTTGAGTTTTTCAACATCCCTCTCCAACGTTTTTCGCGTTTCATCTTTGTAAGTTGCTACCCTTGCTTTCTCTTTATTCTCCAATTTCAATGGCAACTCCATGCAGACAAACACTTTGCAAACCTCGAGCGCCGTTTTCATTCACCATTACATCCATTTTCCAAAATCATGTCTCAGATGCAGAAGCGCTAAAATTTAGCGCCCTGACATGTTGGACATGTTGAAATAAATTCTATAGATTACACAACTTTCGATAGATTACACAACTTGGACTTCAGCCACAGCTATGTGAGATGTGAATCTCTCCTCTCGGAAAGGGGAGGCGCCCTTCTTACTGCTAAGAGAAACAATAGTAAATCACACAAGTAATTACAAAATGTACACGAAATTCACGGAGTGGGGGGGGGTGTGTTACATTCATCCTTCTCTCTTTTTTCAGAGAAGATGTTTACAATGCTTCACATGTTGGAAGTTCAGAATTCTTGATAACTTGAAGCGAACAACTAGCGTGTACCAATATCTCTATCTGCCGTCAAAGCGTAGAGAATCGCAGAAGTAATTAACAACAAACAAATAAATTAAAAGCTCACGAAGGCACAAAGTCGTTAGTAGCTTTATCAGCGTTGGTCTAATGCGTCTGGATTTGCTCACGTTAAACACAAAGTCTTATGCGTCCATCCAACAAAAGTATCCAATAGCATGAACGATTACAAGCACAAAGTCTTGTACATCTTTCGACAAAAGTATCCAATAGTATGAATAATTACAAGCACAAAGTCTTGTAGATTATTCAACAAGAACATGCATGAGCATGAATGATTATAAGCGCAAAGTCTTATAGATCATTCAACCAATGATAAAAGAAATACAATGCAATCTAAATAACGAATGTAACACAAAGTTTACATCAACTACTTAGAGTCTTTCAGATTCCTCGAACTAATCACTACCAAATCAGATCAACTTACAAAAGTATCGAATCCAACGCAAAGTTTGGCTTGCAATCCTTTTCTTTATTGATTGAATCTCATTCACAAAGCATGAACGCAAAGTTTCACAAATTTGCTTACAAAAGGGCAGCACTTCGTTGCAAAAGGCTAAAAGATAGATTACAATGAAAATCCCTCACATTATATAGAAAGAGGGATGAGCAAAAGAAGGAAAGAGATTGAGAAAATCAGGGAAAGTTAGGTGAGCAATTTTAGGAGATCTCACCTAACTTTGACCAAAGTCAAAGTGTAATTTGTTTTCAAAATATTACATCTTTGATCTTGGTGTAATTACAATTTACAAAATGACATTCGAAAATGTCGAGAAATATTTACAAGATGCATAATGGGATGCACTGGAAATTTCTAACACTGGAGAACAGGAAGCTTCTTCATGTTTCTTTGCTTGGGCGCGGAGTCTTCATACTTCTTCCTGGTCTCCTGCATGAACTTTTTATTTGGAAGAAGCAAGATCAAAGGACATCACCTTCGGGATCACTTGACGAGATCTGGAGAGAAACTGCAAGGATGGTGAATCAACAGGCGTTAGCAGAAAAAGCAGCATTGGGAAGCGCGAAGCGAGCAACAATGTCGAGCAAGCATGAAACGGAGGATGATGCACGGAAAACGATGCACGAAGTGGAAAAAACAAGGTTTGGAGCAAAACTAGGAAAAATGGAAGTGTTTTAAGAAAAAAACTGGGAAAAGGGT
>VDFB02029623.1:0-30322 GCA_007258455.2 Sequoia sempervirens | reverse complement strand
AAAGCCTAAACATTTACCTGCTAAGATGCCTAACATGCAAAGTTATAACAAGACATTTACTTAGAGTGACAAAAATTTTGTGGCTGAGCCACCAAAACGTAGATAAAAATGTGATGCACAAAATTTTCCGTTCCTAAAAAGCCAATATAAAAGGGATAATAACAGTACGATACCACAATGTCATGTATTATGATCACCAAATTCAGTAGGTGGCCTAATAAAATATCATACAAAATGAAGGATGATTCAAATAAATACTCTGCTGAATGATGGTCAAGCGACATAATGAAAGTTTAAGGGAAAAATTTCTTGCAGGAAAGGTCAATAATCATCATCATCTTCTACATTCCTTTCTTCCTCATCAGTATAATCATCCACATCTTCTTCATCATCTTCTTCATCTTCAATTTCATCCTCCTTGTGTGAATCTGAGCTTAAAACAACTCGTGCACCCTTTGACTCCTCTAAATCCTTCTTCAAGCGCTCCATACTGGCTTTCTTGCGCTCCTCCTCCAATTGTTCTTTCTCTGTGCGTCGTTTCTCAAGATCAACCCTGGATAGCAACAAATTAATCAGTACCATTTTCCAATCATAATGTAAAAATTCAAGAGATAAGGAGGAGCTATCATAGGAATTTACTATTAGTCACCTGTAGTTTTCCATGTACTCATCAGCACTTGATTCAACTGCTGCAAAGAAATCATCCATCCCAGCACCTGTTACTGCTGACACCCCAACAGTTCGTAGGTTTTGATAAAATTCGTCGAGTACAAGACATAAGCTTCTACTGAGGGTAGAAGTGTATGATCTGTCATTCTCTATTGCTGCCTGAAATGCCTCAAAATCCTCCATCCACTGATTTATCATGTAAGCCACTGAATCAGAAAATGGCAATCGTATTCTCATAAAGAACTAAATTAACATAATGACCACAATCGGTTATCTGAAATTCAATGTAAATAATATAGTTCCTCTTCTCAGACTTGTAAGAAATAAAATGATCTGCAATTTCATTAACATCCTCCAATTAGTTTCCTCTGATCATTCTGAAATTCACGTCTTTCAAATAGAAAGAAAAATGTCATAGCTTAAGGAAGCTTTTAATATTATCTATTTGAGAGGCCGCCAAGAAATTATTGATGACCCAAAATTCTTGCAAAATGTTTTAATGCGTTACACTCAGATTCATTAGCCTTGCTACTAAAGTTCCATAAACCATGGGAAGGGCTTCAATGTGGTGGCATTATTCCCTCTGAATGTTCAAAATACAGAAAGACCTTCCACACATCCATACAAAATATAGTCAAATATCAGACATTACATGGCAATAATGCTGCAGGACATTTTAAACTCCAGGTGATGTTCCAATTATATTTTTTATTTTGAAACGTCTGCAGTCTATTAAACTTGTTGAATTATTTCGCTTAAATTGCACTGATGTTTCTGACCTATTAGATGTTAAATGGCAATTGATATGAACATTTTATAGGCCACCAAAACTGTTAAAACAGGATCAATAGTAAGATATTTTACTAGGAACATTTATTAAGTCAGTGAAAACATTTCCAGTGTAATTCAAATTTTCCCCTTGATACAGAGCCAAAGGGAACAAGCTCAAGATATAAATCGGGTACAAGATAGCTTTCAGATGCAAAATATGCCATGTGTATGATTAGTTTGCAGGATCGAGTCAAAAGAAACCAAAACATGTTCAAAGATTATCACAAAAGAAAGGGCATTCCAAATTAAAAGGTCAACTACCAAGGCTTGAAGAAAAATAAGATACAAAAAAACAGCTTGATTTTGAAATGCTGGTACGAGTCTGAATAAACATGGAAAAAATAAAGAGCATATTCCAGAAGGGCACAATAATTGCCAAAAACTATAAGGCACCAAAAAAATTCAAAACCTTCTCTGGAGCTGTTTGAGCATTACAAGGAGAATAAACTAGTAAAACCAAGGACCTTTAAGAACAAAAAGCAAAACTTGAAGCTTTAGGAGGAAAAAAGAGAATCCATTAGATACTCTGTTTGACTCAGCAAAGCATCCTCAAACAACAAAGAAAATAGTACCCTGAGCATAAATAGATGCATATGGTCAAGCTAAATTAGGGGAAGGATAATGATGACACAGCATAGTTGCCAGGTTTGAAAAATTCTTTGTCCAGAATTATATGACTTGAAAAACTCAGACCAAATCAGACAAATCCAACTGGTCGAAAAAATCCACATCTGGCCGTATTTGGTAACTATTTGGCATGGAGAACCAATCATAATTTTGCAGAGTAAGAATTGCTGGAATGGGAGAATAGCTCAATCCTCAAAAATGCAAAGAAAGAATGGAGAGATTACATCCTTCAAAGGATTTATTGAACCAATTGAGAGTAAAAAATAAGGCTCTGCTACAGGGGAACATCCATGTAAAACAGAAACCTAAAGAGGCAAAAAGGCTGTAAGCTACCAGATCTAATTTCACCATAAACAGAGAATTTCAAACAGATTTTGGAAAACGAAAGCATCAAAACTGAATTCAGTGTGTACAGAAAATTGCAAAATGGATACCACAGTTGCTGAAACGATTGCACAAAAAAGAATCTAGTTTCTCAGAAGGTCCACGACAACATTTGCATTTATAGACATTACACAGGATAAATTCATGCGCCTCTCAGGATGACGAAGCTTACACACATCCAGACCAGATAGTGATTTCCTATACTTCCTGCCGGAGTTTGCTTGGATGGTGGCTTGTGAATGTTTGGGCGATGTCGAAAGGTCAAGAGCAGATAAAAAGCGCCTTCACTGATCCGGGTACTGTCGCGGCCTTGGATGAGTTGCCTTCCCGAGTGTGCTGAATGGCTCAAAAGGGGTCGTGGCAAATGATCGTTCCTTCAATCTGTAGCTTCGGCTTGATGTATGGTAATCCCTTGCCTGAACGATTCTAAGCAATCCTTCCCATGAATTTCGTCACTTGTATGAGCTCTGTGAATGACCAAGATATTGCCGCTGCTCATAGTTTGACTCCCACACAAAGAGCTTGGTTTGATCTGGGAGTGGCCAGAGACAAAGGCTCAGCCACTGAAATCGTTTCCCTTCATGCGCTTCTGGATCCAATGATCTCGTCACATGCAAAGTTGATGCTGGGAATCAGAATGGAATGGCGGAGAAGCAAATCAAGACAAGAAGTTCCCAGGCGGCAACTACGTCTCACCTGGCTGAGCTCGCTAAGCGGCCAAACTCTTATATCAATTTGATACCTCTCAGCAAAGCCCACGATCCAAATAAATACAAAATCAAGGGCGCTCCCACAAGAAGTCAGCCACAAAGAAATATTCAAATATAATTTAGGCACCTTCCAACTGGTCGGCACAAATTTAAATATTATTTTTTTAATAATTTAAATTTGCTATTTAAATATTATTTATTTAAAAGATTATTATTTAAATATTAAATTTAGATGCAGTGTTTAAGAACACTTTTTATGATTTCCCGCCTGAAATTTAATTTTGAAATTCCAGGACATTACAAAGGCTTCATACAGAAGCACAGGAAGCACTTGGTGCAGGCGGCCAACTTCAACTTACGGAAATGACAAAATAAGGGTGAATGTCCCTCCCACGAACAAATGAAGTTATCCTGGGATGTCAGGAGCATGAACCTCCAACACCCCAAACAATAAAGGTCGTTTAAAAGACAACTTCAGTTCTGGCACCTGGACACAATTTTCATTCAAGAAACCAAGCTTGTTACCTTGGATATGAAGAATTTGGTAGCAGCCACCTGGAATAACATGGATTGTGTAGCCATTGATTTAGTGAGCCAATTCTGAAGGGCCAGCTACCATTGGGAATCTCAATTACTCCTCATCATGCACAAATAGCGATAGGATATGCTGCAGAATAAAATCCTCTCCCGAAAACATGAACTCTATTTTCATGAACATCAATGCCCAAACAAGCCCGTTCCTTAATAGGCAGTTCTGGGAGAACATTCTGCTTTTCTAGCTTCATTCAGGCAGGAAACATGGATTTATGAGTAATGCTTTAACTGTTTGGAATACTCTTCAAAGAGAACAGCAGACTCTTCCAAGGAATTCCAATCACAAGGATTTTTGTGGTTTTATCACCAGATCTTTTATAAGTGAGATGCAGAACACAAAAGTTAAAAATCATCTTAAAACTTGAGGAGATCAGGGTTGTACATAGGCTCCTGGTCCCCTCATGGCATGAACATGACTGATTGCCGCATTCCAGGATCATAAATGTATCAGACTCTGATAATGCTCACATTCTGCCTTCCATAAAGAAGGATAAGGACCCTAGTGCAAGCCCATTCAAGATTGAGATGATGTGAGCCCAAGAGAAGGTTCTCTAGGAACAAATGGAGATCCAGCTGAGTAAGCTGACTTAAACCAAAGGCTCCAAAATGTTCATATTGACTCCAAGCTCAAGCATGTGAGATGTAGTCTACACAACTGGAACAAACAAGCACTCAATAACATCCTGGAGAATCAGAATTTGCATCTGCCATTGGAGTCATCCATGAGAAAATTCCAAGTAATAGCCTTGATGAGAGCTCCCTTCAAACCTACCTTAGCAGAGCTCCAATAGTTTTATCATGGGGAGGAAATTTACTAGAAACAGAAATTAATTGACATTTGGTTTAAGGATGGGGATAGAAACATTTCTTTCACCAACCAATGGTTACAAAAAGGCAAGCCACTGGAGGATATAAGGGCTGTCGCAATCAATCTTTTTCAATGTTCGCCAAAACATGATGGCTAGGGAAGATCACAAGCACAAAACTCCCAGCTTGGTAATATCCCTCAACTGGTTACAAAAGCTGTTAACAAGTCCTTGATGACCCCTAATACAGAAGGGAAGATCAGGGTGGTTGCCTTGAAAATGAAGGATCAAGCACTGGACCTGACTGCCAAGTTTCTGCCAAGTCTTTTGAGATATCATAAAACAGACATCAAAGCTTTCATCCACATAAGGGGCAGCTGATGGCCCTCAAGATCCATCTTCCAACTTCAGAATGCCCAATCTCCAAGGTCCAGAGACACTCAGGTGGAACGGGAAGGAAGTAAGACAATCATTTGATCATCATGAAATACTTAAAAGTTGTTAAAATTCCTTTGCAAGCTCTATTTTTCCATATGGCAACATATGGGTAAAAATTAATTTCCCTACAGCTGGCAGCTAATAAGCAAATTCTGGCCCAGGACGGTTTGTATTATGGGTTCTCTATGTCCATCCACCTGCATCATGTGCAAACTGAAGAATGAAAATGCCAACCACCACCTCCTTCGTTGTGGTTTTGTGTTGTGGGTTTGGTTCTGGTTACAACAAAAAATGAACTCCTAGGTTTGATCCCAACACCCCACCTACTTCATGCAGTCATGGCATTACTCAAGTTAGTAGTTAAGACACTGTGAATTGTTGCTTTAGCATTGATCTCATGGCTTAGATGAAATGAGCCTAAGAAATAGAATTTCAAGGATTAGGAAGTAGAGCTAGAGTGTTTCCTTGCCAAGCTGGAAGCCATGTCTTTTGAAGTAGTGTCAATTAATAAAAAATGAAAGCTAACTCTAGCTGCTGCTGAAAAGAATGTCATCAACCAATACATCCTCATCCACTGCCCTTCCTCTGCTGATGGGGTTAGAACAAAAAGATCAATTAGAGTTGAAATTATGTGTGCACATACCTAGAAGAACAGGGTAAAATTAAACTTTGAAGGAGGTTGTAAGATGTCAAGGTAAGGAGGCTTTGTTGTGGATCATGAAGAGAAGAAAATATGGGCTTATACTGACGGTATCCCATGTGGAGCTAACAACAAAGCAGAAGACATTCTGCTAGTCAACTGGATCAAACTGGCCTTTAGTAAAAATTCCAGTGCACTCCTTGATCATACTTAGAGGAATGTGCTCAAAAGAAACCTGTGCTGGGGATTACAAAGTATCTTGGAAGAGACTATCTTCTTCCTTCTGATATTTTAAGAATATCACATTCAATCATTACTACAGCATGGCAAAATGCAAGATTACCTTCTTGCTGGAATGGGAATAGCCTAAGCCCTCAACAAGGACTTGAAGATTAGAGATCATGTGGAGACATAGAATATGGTTAATACCCTTGTGCGCAAGGAGTCTCCTCCAAAAAGAGTTGATCACAGTTTGGCATGCATGTGGGATGACAGATACACACCACATAAATTATATTATCATTATTTGTAATAAATCATTTAAAAGCAACCACCCTTGTAAATCTCAAATCACTCATTCAGTCTTATAAAGGCTTTATTGCCTCAGATTTGAGTGTGGAATGTCTCAGTGATTATCTTCCAAGTCCATCAGTATGAGACAATGTGATAGAAATTTGGAATAGAACAATGGACAGTCATTAATCTTTACAAATGGCAACATGAGGCCAAAAAGCTATTTGACCGAATGAAAAGATTTTCTACTTCTATCTACTTCATCTATTCTATGGGATCTTCCTGGTGCTTCTCTGATTGATCTTTGGGCTCTTGTGGCAAAACCAGTCAAGAAAGTAGTGGAAATGGCTGTGTTATCAGTGAAGTGAATGGTGGCCTTGTGACTTTAGGGCTGTCATATGACCAGAAGAAGCAGGAAAAGAGGCAGGGATTTTGGAAGGGCCCTGCACCTAGAGAGGATGATTTTATAGGTGACAAAAGAAGGAAATCGAGTTTGCCTTCAATACATCCTTGATAAAGACTGCCAAGAGAACAATACTCTGGATCCCAAGCATACTGTAGATTTTTTGAGATAAAAATTTGCTACTGATCAAAAGGCAGGATTCCAGATGCTCTTAAGAGCAATCTCACCAAGGCATCTATAGCAAAACAGAAAGGGAGTAGAAAAAGGCCACAAATCCAGAGGATGAGATCCTGTTTGAGAAGTGGGTTAAGAAGTTATCATTAAGAGTGAAGGTTTATCACTGACAAAGTTGGAAAATATGATTGCCCAACAGATTCATCTAAAGGCCATCCTAAATTCTGATGGCATTGTTCCTCCCCTATTTAAGGTTAGGTACCAAAGGCTAGGCCTAAGAAAGATCTAACTGAAAGGGAGGTGAGGGAATAGAGAAGTATTAAAACCAAATGTTCTTGGTGAGAGCTCATTGTCCATTTGGTGTTGAGGATTGGGACACAATTAATTCCCTGCCACACTCCTAGATCCCTGGAATCTTATGCACTACAAAATGAAGAAAGCCCTTGCACACATGGTTGAGGCCTCTCTCAAGGACAATGGAAATTAGTGTAGCCACTGAAGCCTGCATAGGCATGCTCCAAGTCAATCTCTTGATTGTTGATGGTAGATATGGATTTTTTTTCTTTTGATAATTAATCGGTTGTCTTAATGATGAGCTTCGAAATGTTTTCTGATAACGCTTTGCTGTTTCAACTTTTTCAACAATGTTGGCTGCCCTTCAAGGTCTTTAGTTCATATAGTGTTAAACACTGCTAGTAAGTTTATATCCCAAGTTCTAGCTTTTAAATTTTATTGCTACAGATGATGGTATGTATTTACATGTCTTGTTTTAATCTTTGAAATGGGTAAGACTTGAAACAAACCCATCAATTTACCTATCTTAAATAGTGACTTTCAGACCAAGAGAAAGAAAGATATTTGAAAAACAATTATTAATTCCCCTACCAAAGATCTAAAATCCAACAAACAGATTTACTAGGATTCCTTTTCTAAAAGGGGATTTTTATGGAAAGCCTCAAAACAAAGGTTAACTTCGTTAGAACATCTGTTCCAGTAAACATCAGAAGCATGTTCTGGATGAACACACATATCTACATGCATCTAATTTTAAATAAAATCCAAAAAAAAAAAAAATCCCTAACTAAACTATCCCTAGAACAAGAACATAACACCTTTTCATCCCTACCTCACTACTGTTGTAAGTCTGCAAATTCCTCGAGCTCACCATTGCTGCTGCAACTACCTAAAGGCTCTACACCTGCTCTAAGTGCCAAGGATATTATCAATTATGTGTCCCTTTGCTTATTTATGGCATAGGTGTTATGTTGGACCTTTTATGCACAGAAGATAGATATTGTGTTTACTTATGTTTATATCTAATTTTTTGAATGGATGTTTCCACACTATTTCATATCCAAGGTTCCTGGAAAATCAATGTTCCTCGTACTCATTTATGTATCCTGATTCCAGATACTTATGATTAAATTGTACTTTCCTCTTAGGACTCGAGCTATAATGCTTCAAGTTCATCCATCTAGAAAGGTTTGGAGTTATTATTAGAATATAATGCTATTAGAGATTAGTATTTATATATTGTTCTAATATAAGGTTATAAAACTTTATGCTTGTTATATGTTTTATAAAACATATACCATTTAATAATTAATAAACTAATAAATGGTAGTTTTGAATAGGTGTGACTAATATCCTTTCAAGTATTTTGCCACCCCTTCTCCTATATTTAAGGAGCTTCACTCTCATTGAAAAGGAATTCAATTTGGAGATTTATGGTGAGTTCTATCACTATGCATAGGAGGTATTATCGGCCATGTGGGAGTTAGGAGTGATATCCCCAATTTTTGTCTATAATTTTATAGACAATTTTGTAAGTGTTTGATAATAGATTGATGCTTTATGCAGTTTTATAATAGATTATCAATTATTTAGATATGGTAGTTTTGAATAGGTGTGACTACTACCCCTTCAGCTATTTTGCCACTCCTATTTTTAAGGATCTTCTCTCATTGAGAAGGAACTTAATTTGGAGATTTATAGTGAATTTTATCACTATGCATAGGAGGTATTATTGGCTATGTGGGAGTGAGGAAAAGTGATATTCCAAAGTTTTGTCTATAATTTTATAGACAATTTTGAAGTGTTTTATAATTGAATGATGCTTCATGAGGTTTTTTACCCAAAAGAATATATTGTGTAATTTGGTGAACATGTGCATCCTATAATTCTTATTTCATTTATCTTATATTTTATCTGTAATGATTAATAACCTAAGATCCTAATTCTATGTACCTTCATGATAAAATATTTAAGTTTCACAAGCAAAGGAGCATGAAAAAGTTTATTCAAGGAAACACAGCTCTAATTCTTGCCATGTCACTTAGATGCTTATTCTGATATACAGAACTGTATGCCACAAAGCTAAATAATGCAATTATTCATGGATGATTAAAACTTATGACTTTTCTTTTCTGAATATACTTTCTATGTAAGAATAATCATGTAAGTTAATCCCTAGATTAGAAGTACCGAATTACTAGAAGATTGTTCCAGCATCAAAAACCACCCTGTTGAAATATCTGGATCATTTTAACAAACAAAAGAGCACACAATCACTTGGCTATTTACTCTGTAAATAAATTTCATGCACATTAAGAGATGTAACGGACAACATTAAAGAACACATGGAATAATAATGCAAAATGTGCTTTCCCTATGTTCCCACATGAAGTAATCGATAGTATTACCAATCCTATATCAAAGTCCCTGAGCGGAGTCTTTCTATGGAGGTTCACCGCAGAATAGGACATTTCACAATTGAGATAATCCCAGATAATTTGCAATACCCAGACATCTATTGATGACAATAACTGAGAAACCTTTCATGAAGGAAAGCAGCTTCAAACAAAATCATTTTTTTGTAAGGCGAACAAAATTCAACTTTCATAATGAATAAAAAATTAAAATCCAATTAAAGCCATTCTATTGGATACACATAAAAAAATAGCAATAAAATTTAAAGAACTGGAACATAATATTGAACAAACCTCTACAGCAAATTGATGATGAGAAACATCTATCTTGTTAAATGCAAGAAGAAGAGGCAGGCGTGTCTTGTAAAGTATACTGCATGCATAAAGCATATTGCTCATAAAAGTGATTGGGTTTGTTGAGCGTGGAGTATCAATGACATAGGCCACCATGGTGGGGAAAGTGGAAGCAAAAGCTTCTGTTATTATGGCTCCTGAAGCAGACCAAGTAAATATTTCTATCTGACCTGGTGTGTCTACAAGAACATAGTCAAGATCGTCTGCCCTTTTCTCCACCAATCCTATGACCTGGAAGCAAAGAACATGGAGAGATATAACAGAAAATTCTAATGCATGATAAAAATTCAGACAAAATGTACACAACAGAAAAAACAATAAGAAAGACATTTGCAACAAAAAATCCATTTAATACATCTCATTAAGTTGTTATAAACCTTTGACAAGTCAAACCTTGTTATAAATAAACCTTTTAAGTTTTAAGCTTGTAGGTTACACAACAGATTACTAATTAAATAATACAGCTACAGTGTGTGGCTCTTAAACATCACATTAATACATATCTGAATGTTATATTTAGAGAGCAATCATTGAAATTTTCTGCTAATATTCACATCTAAGAAAGCAAGATAAAAATCTTATCTTTCATTACCAGCTTCATTTACATTAATCTTAGTTACATTTTCTCATGTCTAAACTGAAAACTAATTTAAAATACAACAAATTCATCTTGTATTCAATAATTTGAGCTCTCACATCCACTGGGTGGTAGTATTATTGGTAATTTTGTATCTTGTATGTCAGAAGCCCAAAGTTGAACTCTAACCCTGTGATAATGTAGTTTCTGAAAAATTGTGGACACACAATATGTGCTTAAATTATCATCCACTGTATGGTGCCACATCTGGACACAGAGTCCATGATCTCCCCAAGTACCCTTAACAAAAAAAAAAAAAATCAGCTCTCACCCTTCAACCAGTATGTAAGTGCTTTATTGAAAATAAATAAGTATTTAAAGATGATCAAAATATAAATGTTAATATGCAAAAACTTTCATGATTTTTGGATGCATAATTAAACTCTAGAAATTTCCTCCCAGAAAGGGATCTCATGAGCATAAACTGACTAAGGTTAAGCAGTCTCCCCCAACTCTTGAGATAAAATAATTCAATTTTGATGAAGCTGCAAAATGTAAAACAGATCTAGCTGGATAAGTTTCTGGGGATTTTAAATGGCAGTTCATTTTGATTTTATGATTGGCACTGGCAAAGAAAGCAATAACCATGGCTGAAGCCATGGCACTGCTGAAAGGACTACATTTTGCAATAATCAGAAAGTGGAAAAATCTTTTCGCAGAAGGTGCCTCAAATTGTGATCAATGCTCTGTGGGTGAGTTGGATGCAATCTTGGGTGAGTTGGGTGCAATCTTGGAACTTGAGTCAATCATGGAAGATGTAAGATGGTTAGTGAGTAAATTTGAAGAATTCACCTTCAACCATTGGAGAAATGCTGGCAAACAAGTTGCAGACCTAATTGCAAATAATGACATTTTTATATTGACTAAATCAGGGGCCCCAGATAACCCCTGGACAGCTCCATACCTCAATTCTAAGAGACATCCTTAATACCATACCCCCCAAACCCCTTTAATCTTTTAAATTATTTTTCACTTCCCACTTATTTAGTTCTCACTTTCTTAGACTTCTTAACATCTAGGTAGTCTCCCTCTAGAACCCTCGGTAATTAATTCCACGTATGAAACCTTACTGAGAAAGGCATTTGAACTTCATATGGCCCAACACTTATCCTGCCCACCATGATAAATTTACTTTACTGCCGTCTCCTCCTAGATGGTGGCACTGTAGGTGCACTGTTTGTGTATGTAACTCCATTGAGTAAGAATTTCTCACCTACTCTCCTCCTGATTGCTGTGTGGAAAGGTAATGAATTCTTTCGTTCTTCTCCCTTGTTGTTTCCCCGAGCATCTCTCTTTTGGGTTTCACCTGCTGCTTTGTTGGGCTGATGAATTTTGTATTCTGGGGGCCTTTGTGCTTGACAACCCTCCATAGTGAGTTTCACCATTTTCTAGGTGAGGGCATTCCTTCTACCTCTGGCCCTTTAGCCCTAACCTTGTTCCTCAAGGATGGTAGTTTGGAAAATCTTTATGAGAATCCATCATCACCTAATTTGAATGTTTGGATGTGAAAAATAGTCATGAGGGATTTTGGAAGTAAAATCTCCAATTACTAACTCAGTGTTTTAGCAATATGGCTTCAAAATCAGATGCAAGAAGGAACTTGGGGAAGAAACTGATGATAGCAGCCTTGTCTAGAGGACCCTCAATGGAAGTGGAATTTGCACATCAAAGATGTGTGCATATTTTTCATAGTAGATCAAAAGCCAAATCAAAAACCCTCACATGAGACTTTGGTTGGCAAAAGTATGATAGCGTATTGAGGAGATAGATTGGAAAGAGGATGTGGAACTATAAAAAGTGTGAAGAATGTCAGACCCAAAGCATATGGTAGGGAGGAAAGATCTATGAGATATGGCCAATAACATGGTAGCTGTCAATATTTATAATTTATCCAATGTGTTGGAAAAGGTGTTTCAACCTTGCATCCTAATATTAAGAACAAAAAAATTTGCAGTTTTCAGTCTATAGAACACAAAAAATGCAATTTTAGGGCTCTAGAGATCAATTTTGGCCACAAACAAATGTCAAACTGGGCCTTCATTGGAGCAAGCAGGTTAGAACATGGATCTTTCCAAGATCTTCGATTCAAAAAAAAATGGGCTCAATTGGCCTCCCCAATAAAATGTTACCTCCAGAAAGTAGGTGTCCCACATCAAAAATATAACATCTATGACACATAAAAGAGATGTAAGAGGGAGTTACAATTGTTGACCAACTCATGACACATGTTATGGCACATCATAAAGCACATTTGATTGGAGATAATGAAGCCAAAATGGTGCGCCGAAGTTGGTGAGTGGATTATGACAAGCTTATACAAGTGGAAGGAATGTGCTATTTCTAATCTATGGACTCCAACGATATGAAGCTATAAGGAATCCAGAAAGGGCTGATGGGAAAATGTCTCATTAAGCTCTCACACTTCAACAACTGGTGAACTCAAAATCAACATAGAGAAACAAAGATGGATGTGTCTTCTAGAGATGTGGCAATAGAAGATGTAGGGGCTTCTTGCAAGAGACCACACGTTGGCAGCCCAAACCCCATTGAAAACTTGTTTGATGTGCAAGGTTGAGATGTGGTTGATGCAATGATCACACACTTCTTTTATGCAAACGAATACCATTTAATGTTGCTCACTTGCCTTTGTACAAGGAGATGGTCCAAGCTATCAATAATGGGCCAACAAGTTATAAACCACCAGAGTACAAAAAGCTCCACACTACTCTAATTGATAAAGAGAAAATTCAAATAGAGCAACAAACTACACCAATGAAAATAGTGTGGTCTGCAAAGGGATGCAGCATTGCAATGGATGGGTGGACAAATGCTAAAAATTGTCCACTTCTTAATATCAGTGTAACATGCAACAAAGGCCATTATCTTTTAAAGGCAATAGACAATTCAGGCCAAGAAAAAAATGCAAAAGTCCTTTAGAATCAGCTATGTGATGCAATTGAGGAGGTGGGGGCATCACATGTTATCCAAGTTGCTATAGACATTGCCCCTATTTGTAAACCAATAGGCTTGTTGGTACAAACATATCTTTTGGACACCATGTTGTGTGTATTTGTTGAATAATGCACTCAAAGATATTGTCAAATTTCAATGGATTTCAAATCTCATTGAAAAGGATAGGAAAATTCAAATGTTTGTATGCAATCATCACCACACATAAGCCATTTTTTTTAAATTTTCCAAGGTGGAACTCCTCAAACCTACTGATACTTGGTTTGCTTCTTATTTTATACTCCTTGAGTGTCTTTATACAGTCAAAGGAACTTTGTGTTCTACACTAGTAAGTCATGATCCTTGTTCACCGGTTTTGGGCTGATGTTAAATTTGTTTTTGAGTTTATTCAGCCCAAGTGTGAGGTGATCAAATTTGTAGATTCAAACAAGCCAAGTTTGGGAGAAATTTATAAAGAAATGGAATCTATGTGTGAAAGAACTAAGAAAATAACAGATGTTAGAGATTTTTCTCTATATCCTTTGACAGAAAAAAAGATGCATGGAAGACGGAACAAATTTAACACGCCCCTTCATTGTGTTGCTTATGCTTTGAGTTTAAATGTTATGATACAAAATTGGCCAAGAAGAGATCTCCACATGAGGACAAAGAGGTAATGAAGGAGTTTTGGGCTGCAGTAAAAAAGATTTATGGGTGAGATGAGAATGCTTCAATTATCAAGACACAATGGAACAAGTTTTCATGTGCGCAAGGTGACTTTTCTTCTGTGGAAGCCTTATTTGACATGCATGCAAAGAAAGATTTTATAGAGTGGTGTTGGAACCATGGAAGTGAAATGCCTGAATTGCAATCATTTGCAATAAGATTGCTCTCACAAGTAGCCAGCTCTTCATTTTTATGGGAAAGATGAGAATGCTTCAATTATCAAGACTCAATGGAACAAGTTTTCATGTGGGCAAGGTGACTTTTCTTCTGTGGAAGCCTTATTTGACATGCATGCAAAGAAAGATCCTATAGAGTGGTGTTGGAACCATGGAAGTGAAATGCCTGAATTGCAATCATTTGCAATAAGATTGCTCTCACAAGTAGCCAGCTCTTCATCTTGTGAGAGGAATTGGAGTAATTATGGTTTCATTCATTCACTAAAGAGGAACCAATTAAGGTTGAAGAAAGCAGAGAACCTAATCTACATTCATAACTCACTTCGCCTTCTCTCTCATGTACACCCTAGGTACAAGGAAGGTCCTTCAGCAAAATGGGACCAAATTACACCTGATGGAGCAGCTGCACTCTTGAAGATGAAGTGGTTGATGCAAATGGCCTCACTAATTTACCCTCAATTCCATTGCCTACAGAGAAACCTGTGCAGTATCTAGAGAGCATCATAGCTGAGGACTTGGAAATTGATGACATAGCTGATGTAGGAATGGAACTTCATCCATCAAATGACATAATGATAATTTTGATTTCTGATTTTTGTTTTTTGTATGCAGAACAGCATTTTGATATGTAGTATGAACTCGAGTCAAGAGTATTGAATGTTGACACTATACTTATCTATTATATTAGTCTTTGTATGTTTAAACTTGAAAGTTAAATGTCATGCTATTGATTGTTAAAGAAGTTAAAAATAAAATAGAAAACAATTAATCTTTTCAGTTTTCCTCTTGTTAAGATTGATGTATATTCAGGGTTTCAATCAATAAATATGTATATAAAATAAAAATAAAAATTGGCATCTTCAAGTACCTGTCTCCTAAAAAATACCGTATCAGTACCAGTAACGGGGTACCAGTACCCATCTCCCATACTAGTATCAAAACCAAGTCTTGGCAACTATGATAATTTCCAATCCCTTAACTATCAATTTTGATAAAACTTGCTTCTAAACTATGAATTTTCCCAAAACCATTCTTTCATGAAATTCATCAAATCAGATAGTCAAGACTCAAGACACATTCAAATTTTAAGTCAATAATTCCAAAGTAGAATGCAATGATTTAAAAAAATGCTCTAACCTTAATTTGGTCAAATTCATTCATCTAAGGTTTCAATTTAAATCTTAGGGTTTCCAAAATCAAAATTAGGGTTTATAATTTCTCTTTCTCTACTGCCATTTCTAGGGTTTGATTCCAATTTCAATATTCAGACTCAAACAATAAAAGTGAAATTGCTACAATTCCTAATTACATCTAATTCAATGACTATATTGGCTTCCATGGTCAGCTAGATTGAATTCTTGAATTCCTAAGTTTTCAAATCACTTGATTCCTAGTTTCAACAATGATTTCAAACATAGATCTAATTCAATTGTAGTCCCAAAGGAAACATGAATCCTAAGCGTATTTCATGCATAGATGTCGACCTATCAACATACAATATTGAAATCATTGTTGAACGATGCTAAAACCCTTGTTCACATTCTCTAAAAGCACTTTGAACCCTTGAACAAAAATATTTGCAATTCTCCTTTAAGATCTAATCTCAAAACCTATTGAGTGTGTGAATGATATAAGGTAAAGTGCTACATTGTTCTCAATGTTTTAATAAGAATCCCCCCTCTAAAAGAGCAAACCCTAATTCTTTCAATTAAATATCCTACCTAAAGCAAAAACAATAAACCTATCATTTTATTCAAAAAATTAACAAGTTAATAATAAAAATCAACTCATGCAGAATCCTCAATTAAAGCAATTCCAATATTTAATATTATTCTAATTCAAATTCAAATATTTATTCTCTAATAAATTCACATATAGTTTATGCTTTCAATTATAATAATAACAAATAATTTTTATTTAATTTATCTATTCAATGAATCTATATTTAAAGTTTGTACAGTAAATAAAGTAAATTACAACATGCAAGTCAACTAAATTTTATTTATACAATCTATTCAAAAATATATAACAATTAAATCAAATAAATACTTATTCTAATTTATTTGAATTAAACAAACAAATCTAATTTATGTTTATAGTTAAATAAACACATCCAATTAACTCTAATTTTAATTTATTTAATTATCTTATTTAATTTGTTCAAACAAGTTCATTGCTTCACAACCCTAGATTAAGTGTTTAACACACTTCACGAACCAACCCTAGTTCCACTTTCCCTAATACCTGTTCCTGAAATCATCAACAACTCCACATATCTCAGTAGCATTTATTAGATAATAATAATAAAGTATCAACACATTCTGCAAAATCCAATATCGACATTTAAATCAAACTTTAATATCTAAGCAACCACTTCAATCAATGAACAAGTACACTCAATAATATGTGAAGCAATAATGTTGATCATATAATAATAATAATAAATCATGAACTATATCCAAATTACAACAAAATGGGAAACTAATAATAAGTCCAAGCATCTACAAGAGGTCTCAATGTAGTATATTACAAATCCATTTCCCAAAAACTCCTACATGCACAAAACACAAACACACATTGTAGAAAAATTTAATAGAATGTATTTGCTTCAATGTAAACACCCAGCATCTCTCACATCTTGCACCTTAGGGTCCACAGACTCCCAGGTATACTACCACTACCCTTGAGGCTGAGATACACCATCCAGGGTATTAACCAAGGCAATCTCCCAAGCAGACATAACCATTATTTTTGTTCTCAAAGAACTTTAAACCTAAATACCTCTGCACAGCTGAATCAGACCTGAAGTCTACAACCACCATAAAAGTCAATAGATCCAAGCACAGATTCCCATAAAATTGAAGGAGCATACGAGCACAAGACACCACCACCTATTACAGATTAATAGCTCAACTTAGACACTGAAAGTGCAGTTCAGGGGTCAGGTCCATGACAATTTCGTCTTTCTATCACTTGTCTCCATTCAGCCATCTATGCGGGTTCAGAGGACACTACCACAATCGTTCGGGTCACAACCATAACTTCCAGGTTGAAACTGTCTGTTTCAAATTTCCAGATTCTAGAACCTTCTTCCAGGGTTTTCTTCAATTTATCCAACATTTTTCCTTCATCAACCATCAAATCAGAGACACTCTCTTACCTTATGCAGTTTTCTTTTCCCAGCTCAATGTACTTGCTTAAAGTTTACTATTGTTATCCATATTGATAAATGTAATGAACTGTAATTAACATAGACACTACAAATACACAATAAGTAGGGAAAACATTTTTCCTTTTTTAAAGGGGACTAAATTTGCCCCACAATAATAAATTAAAACATATCACTTTCTAATGCAAACTGTTCTTAGAGCCCTTTTCTCAGCATTTTGGCCTTTGCTACAAGTGTCAAGTTAATGATGTTATGGCAAGCAGAGAAAGATAATAAAAGAGGCATAACACAGTTGACAGAGAACACAAATGATATTGCTACTATAAATAGAATTCTGATTGTAATAGCATATCTTGCCACCACTGTTTTCAAACAAGAGGAGCAAAGAAACACAGAAATCTAAACAAAGTGCATGAGGACCTCAATAGCATGTACTTGCTGCTCTTAAGACATTTCCTAGCATCTTTAAACAGTAAAATTTTGGTGGGTTGCAGATGTTCTTGTTCAAGTAATAAAATGTGGCTACAATAATCATAGTTGAATTACTAGCTATCAATTTTAAAGTTTTAAGATTCTTTAAGAAAACAATAAACTTAACTTATAAAGTAAAATTAATATTTGATAGGTGCAAATTTATTATCAGGGAAAACCTTCAGGCATTGAAACAGTAGGGAATTGTAATTAAAAAAAAAAATCATTTCACAAAAATATGAAATACGTATTGTAGGCTCAGATTTGAAAAAAAAACCTTGTGTGCTCTAGTTTTTAAAAATTTGTAAAAGAGTCTAATTGGCAAAATAAAAAGTCCCCAAAATAACTAATAGCCAGATACAAAAAGTGAATTCTCTACAACCCTTACAAAAATATTGCTTATAATCAAGCATAAAGTTAAACTTGATATAAATAAAATGATGTTTTTTGGTGAGAATGCTCAAAGCAATCTTACCTCATCAAATTTGGTCGCAAATAAGTTCAAGGATGTCAGAATTCCACCATTCGGACCTAGATTGAACTCCTTCATAACTTCCTTGTACTTAACGGTGTCCCGGATATCAATATTAGCACTAAAAGGTAGTGTCATTACTGCAGGGTCCAGGTTCAGAACATATCCTCGGATCCCAGACATCTTTGTGTGTGCAACAAGGCGATGCAACAGAGTTGTCTTGCCACTTCCTGCCAGTAACAACAATTCAATTAAAACATAGCTTACAATACCAAGAAATGGGTACAGGTACAGGAAATGCCAATTTTCTTGGAATCCTAGCTCTGGTTCTTCATGGTAAAATTCATATATAACTATTAAAATATATAATGAGAACTTACAATAATATCAATGTTATGTGTGTAATCAGAAAAAAAATAAACAAAAAATTGCAAAGCACTATATAGTTCAAAATATCTAGGTTTCAAATTTTATAAATTATGATTTCGGTTAAATTAGTATTATTATCACCAACACACCCAAATTCAAATTTGGGGCCACCTCTTAATTTGGACAGATGTGAGACCGATGATTGTGCTCATTCCAAGTGATGGTTGATGTTTAATTTGTAGTGTTTATCCTCTTGGTGTTTCATTTCCTATTTGGGAATTTTCTTTGTTGTTCTTACAGTTTGCAAGTCTCAGATGGTTTCAGGAAGTATGTTCTTTATTCAAAATTATGAATGTAAGTTTGTTTGATGGTGCATGTGAAGCCAAAGAGAAGATAAAAGGAGATATGCAAGGTACAAACATCTTGCAGGCAATCATATGCCTACATTACAGGAAAGCCTGTGCCAGAACAAAGTGCAGCTCATTTGTAATGGAACAATGAGGAGCCACAACAATTACCATGCCCCTATTGCTTGTTCAAGAAGGGCAATATAACAGTTTACACAATCTCGATATAACAGAGATAGCATCTAAAAAGAAAACTGAAGAATAGTTAGTAGTGTGGAATCTGGTTTGCAAGATATGTGGAACCCGAGCTAGTCACATGCATTACACAGTCACAGTGTGTCATTGTGTTACAAAAATTGTTAAGTTAGCACTATATTAACTTGTGGAATATGCAATGCAGCAGCCAGATGTTAACTAAAGAGCACATTCTACTGTAGGAGGTGCTAACATGATCTAAACATGCCTCAACATCTTGACGACTGCATTATGAAAAGGAAATGATTGTAGTAAAAAATACTGAAATTAACAACAATTGTGAGACTTGTCTAAGGTGTGAAAATGATTCATAAAGTACAAATTCAGTATGATGGAGATGTCCACAAAAACTTCTTGTCCATATCCACTTATACTGTTACAATAACCTCAAAGCAAATAAACCAGCTATATAGAAATTTTATCTTTAGTGGAAAAGTGCAAAATTTGATCTTTGAAAATCACATCTGAATTCTTCTAAAATAAGATATGGATAAGTTTCATTATTCTTTGTGATGTTGCTTTGAATAAGGTACAACTGAGCTGTGTATTTGTTGTATTTCAACAAATGAAGTGTGAATATGGTGTATAAAGTACAAATATGCAATGGCGGAGATGTCCATGATCTCTTCTGTCTGTATCTATTTTTACTGTTACAAAAACCTGGAAACCAAATCAAGCAGCTATATAGAAATTTTATCTTTGGTGGAAAAGTGAAAAATTTGAACTTTGAAGATCACATTTGAATTCTTCAAAATAAGATATGGATAAGTTTTATTGTTATTTGGGACGTTGCCTTGGATAAGGTACAGGTGAGGTGTGTATTTATTGTTGTTTCTCTATAAATAGGACTCATTCACCTATGAATTCAATGCTAAATTGCTAATAACCAAAAATACAACCTTAATGGATATGATGGTTGCGTAGCTGGTCCTGTTGTGACCTTTTCACACATCGCCCCATTGCAAATGGGCACCCCCTTGTTTTTTTTGCTTTTGGGTTTTTTCCTTGGCGTCGCAACTGCTAATCACCAGTCCTTTTACAATGAGGAGTTTGAAGTTAGAGTTTGAGTAATCACCCAAGCCAAGTAGAGAATTCAAGCCCGAAACTGTGCATAGACATCGCCAAAGTGCTCAGAAGACCCGGTCGACGAAGAACACAATTGCTTTCACTCAATTCTGATACTTCCTACTTTTTAGGGATTTTTGCTTTTTTGCTTTTTCTATTTCTGGTACTTTTGGACCAATCCAAGATTTACTATTTTTACAAAGTTGTTTTTTTGTTTTTTTTCTATTTTTAGTAATTTCTAATTTTAGAAAGTGTCGGGGTCCCGCAGGTCATGGAGATAACGTTTCCATCTTCAAAAGCGAAAATCAAGAAAATCAACCAAAAATCAAGAAAATCATGGAAAAGCAAGAGTAAAAATCACATGGGTTGGGGCCCTAGCTCGGTTGGCTAAATCTTTCCTGTTGCAAGAGGTTGGTCACGAGGTCTAGTCTCCCCCACCCCTGTGGTACCGGAGGGCATGTCGTGCCAGCGCTGCCGGTCACGTTAAAAAGTTTACCAAGCGCACTGCAATTTATAGGGGGTCGTGCTACCCGATTCCTGCAGTCTAAAAAAAAAAAGAGTAAAAATCACATGGCATGAAATTCATGGCGACCAAAGGTGGAAAATGGCATAAATTTGAAGAAATGCGTCCAAGGATAATGTCTAAAGAATCTTCAAGTGCGCCATGGAGATGGCAGAAGCTCTAAGAAGTCTGCCTTAAGAAGGATATGGCAAGGCATCACTAAAATCTACCATGCCTTGGCCAAGCTTGATCCCAAGTCCGCCTTGCATCTTGGAAAGAAAACTCCAAAGTCCGCTCTTGCACTTGTCCAAACTAGAGCAAAGTCCGCCATAATGAAAATAAGGAATGGAAAGCATTAAGGAAAGTCTACCTACCTCTTGGCAAGGCATCACCAAAGTCCGCCCAGCCCAACATTCATGATGTCCACCATGTTAAAGGAGAAATGAGAATGGCAAAGGCACTAAGAAGTTCGCCATGCATGTGGAAAGCTCACTTTGAAGTCTGCCCTATCTTGGAAGCAACATGGAAAAACATTTATGAAGTTCGCCCTTGGGAAATGCCCAAGTGTTAGTGAAGTCCGCCATGAAGGGAGATGAAAATGTCAAGACAACAACAAAGTCCGCCCTAGGAATGATAAGACAATCAAGAAGTTCACCAATGCACTTGTCAAAGTGTTCACAAAGTCCTACCTTGGCACTTAGAAAAAAAAAAATGTCTAGACAACAGGAAAGTCCTACCTTGGCACTAAGGGAAAAATGGCAAAGATAAGGCAACGTCCGACTTTGCTCAACTAAGGAATGGCACAAGCATGATAAAGTCCGACTTAGCTCAAGGAAGAATGTCCAAACCTTTATAAAGTCTGACTTGGCACAAGAAGAGTAAAGTCCGACCTAGGCCTAGAGAAGAAAATGTCCAAGTAAAGTCCGACCTTGGCATGAAAGAAACAAAGTCCGCCTTGAAGAGAGATGGGAGATGAAATGTCTCAGCCCTCATAAAGTCCGCCTAGAGAAGATGTATCATGGCAAGAGGAACAAAAAGTCCGCCCAGCTGGAAAGATGTCCAAGACACCAAAGAATACATGGCATAAGGAAAGCTAAGTCTGCCAACAAAAATGCCTAAGTAACAACAAAGTCCGCCCAGCTAAGGAGAAGATGAGAAAATTGAATAAGTGTTGGAAAGAAAACAGGAAGAATAAAGAGGAAGCAAATAAAATCCTGGTCCAAGGATGGAGTCTGCCCTTACTTAGCACAAGCCAAATTCAGAATTGAAGGCAAATTCGAGGCAAAGTTCATTCGAGCATGGAGATGGCCAAAATCTTGGCTAAGTGTTGAATGGTCCACATGAAGGTGTTACAAAATGAACTTGAATAGCCAAAATTTGGCTAAGTATGGGAAATACTTCACAGAGAAAATTCCAATTTCCTCCATTGTGGCGATAGCACAAAGGAATTCTTCTCCAAATTCAAGGAACTTGAAAGAATTTCAAGGCATCAACAAAGAAAAGTCGAATTTCAGACATCTTGGGGGATTTCCTCTACAATCCCAAACCTATTGAAGCAATCAAGGCAACTTCTTGAAGGATTTCATCTCCTGAAGAATTAAAGACAAGCTTCCAATTAGAATCAAATGGTGACAAGAAGAGTATTCCAAACAAATTTCCATTTTTTTACACAAATTGGAGAATTCGGAGAGGAAATCCAAAGGAATAACATCAATTCAATTCAAGTAGGAAAGAAGAAGAAATCAAAATCTCCAAAGGAAGCCAAGATCAAAGCTAACAAGTGCAAAGGACAGAGTCATCGGCAAGGAAAATATTCTAAGGCAAGAACATGGAAAAACGAACAAAGTGGCCAAGGAGGACATCCAACCTACTGAAGTGGCGCCCCGATCAATCAGGTTGTTCCAAGTCAACATGTCTAGATTCAATGTACCTGACACTCCACCATGCAACAACTTTCTATTTTATTGTCGGTTCATATTTAGCAAGACAAGTGTCCCTAAATGTAATTTTCTTATTGGTCGAGAAAGGAGTTAGTTGTGACCAACCCTAATTAGGGTTTTATTTTAATCTCGGCCATTGATCCTAAATCAATCTTGGCCATTGAACTGTAATTGGGGAGCCTATCAATTGAGCTTGCCCCTCATTTGTAAAGTGTGAAGAGAGTAGTATGAGATTGTTGCGTATAGCTACTTCCAATAATAAAAGCTCTTATGCATGATTTGCTTTGAATCCCTTTTCTTGTCAAGTGGTTTGCAAGGTTGCATATCTCCTTCAACATTAGATTAAAATTAAGATAGAATTTGATTTGAATGTTTGTTAAATGAATGAAAGATCTGATAGTATTGATTGGTGAAACTTAGCTCATACTTTCTTTGAATAGATGATTTTTATTCAATGCATAAAGTTAGCCTAAGCTTATGATTGTGGATGCTTAACTTCAATCTGGATAAGTATTGTTCAAGACATGAAAACTATAATCACACCCCTTGAAGATTGCACCCACTTTGTGTAGTTGTCCTAGGGAGGCGAAGCAAAGCATGGTTACCAGTTTCACCTAATCTTTACCGTCTCTTGAATTCTTAGGAGTAGATTAGAACTTCTAGCCCTTATCCTTTTGCACTTTTTTTGAAATCCCAAATAGATAATCCCAAAAAGAAAGAGTACTTAATGATAAATCTGTCTAAGTCCTAACTTGTGAATTAAACAAGCCTAGCGTAAGTCCCTTTGTGTATTACCAGCATATCACAACGCCCATTGAGCTTATCCACACATCAAGACCTGACAAAAGAAACCTTGGAATCACCATATGATCTTCTCGCAATCTTAGCATACACGGTGGTTTTTCAAGAGACTATAAAGTGTCTTTGGACATTTTATTTTGTGTGTTCGGTGGATGATAAAACGTACACCAACAGGTCCTTTGCAAAACAAGGTGGAGGGTGACAGACCCATTAGGAACAGGTGGTATAGGGAAGAAATAGTTCAAAAACTGGCAACTCACCAAAACTTGGAAGACCCAAATTTGACTCAGACTCAGTAACTCAGCAAATACTTGGTAAAAGACTTGGCAAATTAAAAAATATTTAAATTCCTTAAAAGCAAAGCAGAGGCATTTTGCAGGGTTTCAGATGCATTCTTTGAGTGTTTTTCCACATCCCAACAAGTCCATGTTGCATCAGCCAAGTACTCGCGGGTACTTACAGCAAATCTGCAACAGGAACTTGCACAGACCTGCCTACAAGTTCAGGTGTGAATTTCTTGGCTCTGAAAAAGACTTGCAAGTACTCTGTGAGTTCTGTAACTATGGGAAAGAGCACCTTGTGCATTGTACCATATACACCTTTCCAAGCATATGCCTCAAAGGAGTGTTGGGTCAAATTGTTTACAACTGGCTAGAAGCATACATCAAGGCAGTCCAACACATACAAGAAGCATTCCTTCTCATTCTGTTACCCACTGTGACTTTGTCCTTTTCTGTGGAATGGAAAGAGTCATTGATAAACTCTTTTGTTTCCTCTTCCATGGGAAGCTCTGGCCTAAAACATTCTAATTAGATGGGTCTAGTAAGCAAAAGGGACGAGATTTCTATGGAGCACTATTGAGAAAAGTTAATACAAGTGACCACTTTTTTCTTCTGCAATTTATTCTCTTAGAATGGTTGTGATTTTTTTTGTTGTAATCTTTTCTAGTTTGAACTTGAATGTTAATTAGGTGTACTGCTGTTTTAATTTTCATTCATAATCTTGGAATGCTGTTCACCCCATGATTTCCTTTATTAATCATTTACATTTGAGCAATGCTATCTGTTGAGGATAATTAAGGGAGATTGATTGTCTGTCTTCATTGCCTAAAGTTTTCTACTCTTTTTACTCGTTGTTGGTTAAACCGTTAAATAATTAATTCAAATCTTGCACAGGTCGTAATGATCTGGACATTCTTCACTTTTTTTTTGAAAGTTGTCATTTTTTCATAGCAGAAACAAAAAGGCCTCAAAGAAAATAAAATATTATTCTTATTCACAATTCCAATCAAATCTCTGGATTAAAAGAAAACCTAATTTATTTTATTTGAGCTGTCAAAAAAAATTTCTTTAAGCAATTCAATTCCCACAAAGTAACTTAAATTCAGGTTTTCTGTAGCTTTTAGGTAACCCAACCCGTAACAAGTTTTTTCTGAAATAGGAGGATTTCAAAATCCCTCACTGTTGCCCATAATTTCTGTCAAGTCAACAAGTTGTATTATGCTCCTCTGTTTTCTTTTTCTTTTCTAAAACTCTTAGAAGACGTTTACTGCAGACTTGGCACGGAAAGTGAAAAGTAAAACAGCCTGCAACAACAGCATTCTGAAGGACCTGGGATGTTTACAGGGAGGAAAAAAACAGGACCAATGCCAAAATCATTTCATTATAGATGAGGAGAGTAGTTCTACACAGTTTCAAAACTCATAACTTGGCAAAACTTGGGAAATTAAAAAATATACTATAATGCATTAACTTGGGAGTGCCTATTGATACTCGGAGAATCAAAATTTGCCAAAAACTCAACAAAACTCAGCTAGGTGAGTTAATTTGCAATTTAGGTGAATACTTGGCGAGTTTGTAAGTTTGTAACTATGGACTACTGCAAAATTTTGTGACTTGGAATAAAACTAATGAAAATTATCCAAGATATTGAGATATATAAGTAATGGAGATACATGAAGGTATGTGACCCAAGTTCAAAACCGATCACCACAATAAGATGTTTCATAATGTTAAATTTTAATATCAGATTAAGTGCACAGAAATTAATTCAAAAATAAACACACAACACAGCAGATACCCTGGGAAAACCCTCCTCCTGAGGGAGAAAAACCCAGCAACAATATATCACTTATATATTGAGTCTCAAAACAAAGTCTCCTTTACAATGAAGGCCAATAAGAGGGCCAAGAGATAACACCACAATCTGATGAAACTACAGAAATACAGTGATGTAATCTGCTAACAAAATACTCAGCCTCCTACAGATCTCGATCTGCTCTTGAAACAATTCGCACTTGAGAGAAGGATGGAATGAACTTGCTTGATGATCGAATGGAATGGAATGAGGTTGTATATATACATGATGGTGGAGAGGTCGCACCTCTTCAAGAGCAAGGTCGGCCTTCATAAAATGTAAATACAAATAATATAAATCACTAACAAGAGAGGTCGGCCTCTATTGAAATTTGTGCCTTCTCAACAAATATTAATTACAATAAATAATTGTTAATTGCAATCATAAAGGTTGCGCCATTTCAAAAGATCGGCCTCCAATAGAAAGTTGTGTCTTCTTCAAAAGATGAGCTCGCAATTCAAATAGCCGTTAAGGCTAACATTTGAATTGCCTTCAAGTGCGTGGATCTGAAGAAGCAGCCCGACGCTGCTAAGTAACATCAACACTCCTCTCAGCTAGGGTGATCTTCCAGCTAAAAGACATATCACCAACATGATATCAACCATCATGGCTACACCCATAGGTGGTATGTACAAGCTATCATCGTGTGAGTCACCTAATGTGACGTTCAACATGGCTCCCCCAGAAGGTGAAACACAAGTACAAGAAAAATCATCACGACTCTCACGTGATGCTGTCATGGAGTCACACACTGACATCCACCATGGCTCTCCCAAGGGTGGAATCAAGGGATTTCACCTCGAACTTTTACAAAGAAGAACTCATTAATCAAGGGATTTCACCTCGAACTTCTCTCACAGAGAAGAACTCATTAATCAAGGGATTTCACTTCGAACTTCTCTCACAGAAGAAGAACTCATTAATGAGGATCACTAATACTGAGACTTCTCAGTTAGGGTTACCTCCACCATACCAATCTTATCTCAAAGTACCAAACTTTATCCCGAGAAAGGCTTGTGAGAATGTCTCCCAGCTCACTGTGATGATATGCCTCAACAGATAGCTTTCTCACCATATCTCTAATATAGTGGTATTTGATCTCAACATGCTTGGTTTTGTCATGAAACACAGGATCGATGTAAAGCTTCACATGCCTAATTGCTCACAATGAATGATAGTAGGCTCCATTGATTGCCCAAACAATCCTGCAAGGAGCTTACGAAGCTACACTGCTTCCCGAGCTGCCACACAAGCTGCAATATACTCTGCCTCTGGTGTACTCAATGCTACAGATGATTGCTTCCTGCTACACTAGGATATCATCGCAAATCCTAAATCAAGCAAATAATTTAGAGGTACTTCTTCCAATCAGTGACACATCCTGCCCAATCAGAATCAGTATAACCATGCAACTTCAAATCTGCATCTGAAGTATATCTCAACCCATATCCAACTGTGCCACGCAAGTATCTCAGGATATGTTTAGCTGCAACAAGATGTATCTGTCTCGGTTCAGACATGAACTGACTAAGTGCACTCACAGCATAACAGATATTTGGTCTAGTGTTAACTAGATACATCAAGGACCCAATCAACTGCCTGTACAATGTGGGATCCACCAGATCTGAACTAGTTGCAGCCTCTTTTAACTTGTGCAAGTTGGTCTCCATAGGCGTAGACATAGATTTGCAATCCATCATGCTGAACCTCTTCAGAATATCAATAGTGTACTTCCCTTGACTTAGAATCATCTCATCTGGTTTATGCCAAACTTCTAAGCCAAGGAAGTAATGCATTAGCCCAAGGTCCTTCATTTCAAACTCGGAAGCCAACTCCTTCTTACATTTGATAATGAGGTGCTCTTCACCAATGAGAATCAAATCATCAACATACAGGACCAAAATCAAAGCTTCACCATTAATTACCTTAAAGTACAGGTTCGAGTCAGCATCGTTCTTGAGGAAGCCCAAGGTTGACAGATAACGATCAATCCTTTCGTGCCATGCACGAGGTGCTTGCTTAAGACCATACAAGGCCTTCTTCAGCCTGCAAACATGAGACTCCTTCCCATGTACCTCAAAACCATCAGGTTGCTTGATATAAACTTCTTCCTCAATCACACCATTCAGAAAAGCTGTCTTCACATCCATCCGATGAATCTTCCATCCTCTAGATGCAGCAATGGCAATGATAGTTCTAACAGAAGTATAGCGAGCAACTGGAGCAAATGTTTCTTCATAGTCAACTCCTTTGTGAGAAACTTCTAGCCACTTAATCTTGCCTTTGTACTTCTCTCATCGCTCCTATCAACAAGAGATGCTTGATCTTGAAGAACCATTTTGAAGATACTACAGATTTTCCTTTGGGTCTAGGAACAATGTCCCAAACATCATTCTTGAGAATTGACTGATACTCCTTTGTCATAGCATCTTTCCAAACTTGTTGACTAGAAGCTTCCTCAACACCGAAGTTCGGACTCATTAATCACCATCAAAGCAACATAACCAGGAGAACTTGTGAGAACTTCTCAAGGTCTCTTGAGCTGCAAACCTTCGCTCCCCGCATTGTTTGCCTAGCCCAAAGAGGTCTTTTTCTTCCAATCACAATATCAGTAGGTTCCAAGAGCTCAACAAGATCATTGTCTTCTTTTGGTTTAGGAGCCTCCCTCCGAATCTTAGGAGTGTGGTCAACTTCCATATCCTGTGAAGGCTCTTCATGATTAATCTCCATTTGAGTGCCCTTGGATCTTCTGAATGCAACATCTTCCTCAAATGTGACATCTCTACTGATCTCAATTAGCTTCTGACCTATAATGTAGATTCTATAAGCTTTACCTGACTCACTGTAACCTACAAATATCCCCTTCTTGCCAGAAGATTCCAACTTTGTTCTCTTTTCCTTCGGTACATGAACATAAACTGGACATCCAAAGATCCTCAAATGACTCACTTCCGGCTTCTTCCCAGTAAAGGCTTCTTGAGGAGTCATGTTCTCTAAGATTCGGTGGGGACTTCTGTTCTGAACATAGACAACTGTCCTGGATGCTTCTGCCCAAAGGAATGTGGGAAGATCTTGGTCATGGATCATGGCTTTCGCTGCTTCCACAATAGTCCTATTCTTCCGTTTAGCAACACCATTTTGTTGAGGATTGTAAGGGACACTGAACTCCCTTTTAATCCCAGCTTCAATGCAGTAATTCCAAAAGCTGCCGGAAGTGTACTCTCCTCCATTGTTGGATCTCAGAACTTTGATTTTCTTCCCCGAAAGATTTTCCACCTGAGCTTTGAACTCCTTGAACCTTTCTAATACTTCCTCAGATTCCTTAGATTTCAAGAAGTAAATCCAAGTCTTTCTAGAGTAGTCATCGATCCACTCGAAGAAGCAACAGACATTGGACCACATAAATCAGAGTGAATGAGATCTAAAATACTTTTGGATCTGCTTTCTCTATTATGAAATGGACCTTTAGTATTCTTACCCAAAGCGCAGCCCTTGCAAGTACCTTTGTGCTCCTGATCGAACTTTGGAAGGCCTGTGACCATCTTCTCCATGATAGGTAGGGCTCGAAAGTGAAGGTGAGCCAATCTTCGATGCCAAAGATCACACAAGCTTGAAGAATCATGCACCAACGCCTAAAGTGGCTGAGTGCATAGCCTGTAGAGGCACTCATGTCGAACCCCGATCACACGAGCAGTCTTGATACTTGAGTTCTTTGTCCACACAAGAACTTTACCCTTTGAAAATGCAACTTGGTATCCCTTGTCTTCCAAGGCTGAAATGGAAACAAGGTTTCTCTTGATGCCTGGAACGAATAGTACATCATTCAGCTGTAGGGGAATGCCAGAGTCCAGGTGAAGAGTAGAGGTCCCGACTCCTTTCACTGTGTAACTTGCATCATCTCCAATGATAACTTGTTCACTAGAATCTCTCTCCACCAAGTTAGATAGATGAGCCCGAAATCCGGTGATGTGGCGAGAGGCACCACTATCAATCAACCAAGTGTTGGTGTCAGTAGGTACGCTGCTTGACAAAGCCGAATAGAATAAGTAATCACAAGAATCCTTCTGTGGAGAAACTTCACCAACATTTACTATGGTAGCCTACTGCTTAGGCCTAGAGGGACACTCTTTAGCAAAATGACCATACTTGTCACATCTAAAGCATTGAATCTTAGAAAGGTCTCTCTTCTTCTTGAATGCAGGGGCAGCATCGGATTCCTTATCTCTATTTCTCTTGAAGTATCCTTTCTTTCCACCTTTCCCTTTCTTCTTCGATGAATGGGTGGCAAGAACATGAATCTCCTCATTAGTGGAGCTTTGACCAATTCCTCTTGTAGCTAATCTAGACTCCTTCTGAATGCAATCCGCTCTCAACCGATCAAACTTAGGAAGTTTCGATCTTGCACTGATCCCTTGAATGTAAGACTCCCATGATGAAGGAAGACCATTGAGAGCAA
>VDFB02029622.1:0-41180 GCA_007258455.2 Sequoia sempervirens | reverse complement strand
ATAATAGACAAAAGATAATGATCGTTGCCCCATTCCTATCTCTCTAAATCACTTTGATTAGACATCATCGAGAGGTCATTTAGAATGAGCACAATAAGATAAATCAAAAGAAAAGACCAAGTACACAAAAAAGCCAATGTTCTTCATACCTTCAGCCAAAGGGATGTGTTTTGATAGGATAAAAATCCAAGGTGATATCAAAAATGATGTCCATTGTCGAAACGATATATCCTAGGACATGCATTGTATAGGATGATGATGGTTTGATAAGTTGATTGATAGGCTATTGATATAAGGTTGATTGACATGTCTGAAAAATGATCAAGAGTTTGATTTTGTTTTAAAGGTTTGTTGTTTGCTTTTGATTTTATGATTGAAGCTTGCTTTTGTTGATTGTTGTGATTGTTTCTATTTGTTTTGTGAAAGGATGAGTGTGATGATTGATTTATTATGGATGATTGATTATTGCAGGTGAAAGAAAGATGGGATGGATGGATTTTTTCAAATATTTGGATGTTTTTGGTGTTTTGAAATGTTTTGAGGCTGTTTTTGGCATTTTCAAGATTTACAAATGTTTTGATTTTGATTTTTGAATTTTTGGGGTTTTCCTCAGATTTTATGAATAATTTGGATTTTGGATGTTTTGGATTTTTGGATTTTGATGTTTTTATGAATGTTTTGGATTTTGATGTGTGTAAGGAAAGCTAGATGCGTAAACAACTCTCCTAACCTCAAAACCTCAGAGAAGAATGCAGAGATACTTTTAATTTTCAATTACAGTTCAACTAAGATGCACTATGAAGTAAATATATCAAAATGCATTTGACAATCACACATGAACACCGTGATATACGTGTGGGAAAACCCCATGGAGAAAAATCCACCACACCAAGAGAAACTTTGTATTACAGTAATGGAGATTACATACAAATGTTAGACTTATCTTTCTAGTGTCTATTTATAGTAGCATTCACCATGAACAATCTTGTACAGGAACCTTCAAGTTACAGTCATTACAAAACATAATACATCTATTGATCATACAACAATCTATCGAATCAACCTTCAAACCAACCAACCGATCACAAATTGCAATCACCAAGTATATCCATGTCGATCTCTGTCTGTCGAACTTCCTCACGTAATCGCCTAACGTAACAATCTTCCAACTATTCATTTGGCTTCTCCTATTGGTCCATTTAGATCTACATAGGACGGTCAAATCATTAACAAAATTTGCAATCGGTTAAGATCTCGGTGAGACACTAACAGTGTCTCGCCAATGCCACATAACCTTCATATCGATATCACCAAGAGATACCTTTATCACCAAGATGTTTCAATGAGCTTTCATGTGTTGCATCGAATCACCAAACAGTCGGCGAGACCTATCACTTTTGCCAAGACCTCACGCCGAGTCACCAAAGGTTATACCGAAGTCACAAGTCATATCGAGCTCCAAAGAATAGTCGGCAAGACTTATTAATATCACCAAGAAGTTTCTATGAGATCCCATATGTCACCCCAAAGCCATCAACAGTTGCCAAGACATACCACCTTCGCCAAGAGATCTTATCAAACACATATAAGTTACACCGATGTCCACCGTTCGCCAAGAACTATACTGAAGACATCAACATCATCGGCGAGACATTAACACTTCACCCAGACTTCATAACAAAACCTTAGTGTTACAACGATGACTCCTGAGTGTGTCCCCATCAGCATGACTTCCATCTATTACTAAGACCTCACACCAAGATCTTTATGCTATCATGAAGACATCATATGTATTCCTATCAGCGAGACATTCACAGTTAGCTGGGACTTCTCCTTGAGTGTTGAAGTCACTCTGAAAGCCCCAGTCACTATGAGTCTCCCCGACACCTGATTGAATGGCCTATTAGCTAGAGGTCTCCACGCAGTGTGAGGTTACAATGACTGCTTCTTGTCACAATGATAGACTCCACAATGAAAACTTTCGGTGAGACAAAAGCTAGGTCACAGCGACCTGTACAAAACATGATGTTCCAAACTGCTAGTCGGCCAGACATTTGAGTTGTCACACTGACTTGACTCCAATGGAGGTTTCAGCCTGTGATGTTTGAGGTATACTTTACCAACAAATGTCTCGGGGGCTGATCAAAGATTAGCCTTGCCTACGTTTAAGCTCAGAGACGACATAGTTCGGATACCATGTTTTTGACATTTTTTATTTTTGGATTTTTTTTGGATTTTGATATGTTTTGGATGCTTTTGGATTTTTCACATGATTTTGATGATTTGGATATGGATATGTGTGACGATTTTGGTGATCTATTTAGGATTTTTTTGAAAACCAAGCTAAGGTTGATTGATCGAATCAATGGACTGATGATGATGATAACATTGTTGAGGATACACAACAATGCAAGGATTTGATTGATCAGGATTGATGACGATAACATTGTTGAGGATGCACAACAATGTAAGGATTGATTGATTAGGATTGATGATGATAACATTGTTGAGGATGCACAACAATGCAAGGATAGTGTTAAGCAACACAATGATTGGGAAGGATATCCAAAGATTATGGATTGATTGGATTTGATTGATCTGGATAATGAAGCTTGATTTGGAACAAAATTTGTTTTGGATTATTTAATGTGACATCAAAGCATGCATTAGATGCGATTGATAGTGATTATTTGGATTGATGTTCGATGATAGATGAAGCTTGATAAGGAACGTCTTCTCGTCAAAATATGCCATGGGCTAGTGATTCGGATTTTTGCTTACAAGTGGTGGACCAATTTTATTTCATGTTTGCCAATGTTCGGATCACCACATAAGTTGGAGGATACAGATCAAGATTTATTCCTAAAGCGAGATCTAAATATCTACCCCTAGTGTCTAGCAATGTATGGAATACAATCTGTGGATGCTCAGATAGATGTATGGATGGATGGATAGGGATTATCTTGTGATAAGATAAGGTGTTTGAACATAGGAATGCTTCATTGGATAATGCTTCATGGATCAGATAATGTTGGATAGGATAGGATCAATGAAAACGGCCCATGTCAAGATGTTTACCATAAGCAAGCGTAAAGTGTGCACCAAACTTTGTCAAGATCAAGATAACTTGGACTATGTATGCAGATGGATGAAAATGGATTGGATAAATGGTTCATGGATGAATGGATTTATTATGGATGAGATGGATGGAATTTTGGATTTATTATGGATGGGATAAGATGCTTTCACCTAAACTAGCGCATGTAGATTCTCGATTCTACACATGACACCTGTTTGCCAGGTTTTCATCATGGTGCCTGTCCAAAGCGCCACTGTAGTGGTTTTCACTAGAGGATGATTTTTTTCTTCACTGTTTTTAATCCTTTTTCTGAATTTTACTGTTCTGTCTGAATTTTTTCCTTGAGTGGATAATGTTGGATATCTGCATACCTGATGTCATGAGTCTGAATTTGGGATATATTTGATCCTGATATTGACAACTCAATAACCTGCTTTTTTTGTGTAATAATGTCAAGAGTAAAAGAATCCTATTCTAAATGAAGATCATCTATGTGTCCATCTATAGAGAGCATCTCATGGGTAGATGGAGGAGTATGTGCTATGTGGATGTGATCATATTTTGTGGCATCTTGTATAGATAGGAGAGTTTCCATTAGATCATTGTTGTATCTTGGAGATACAAATTCTTGATTTTGAATGATTTTGGGATTGCTTTTGTCATGCTTTGGATCAAGTTCTTGACATGGGTCAGTTTCAAAGGATCCTTGGATATCTTTATTAGGAATGGGAAGTGGCTCAATATCCTCTAGATCGTTTAGTGGATTTGGATCAAATGTTGAGTTGAAGATTCCTTCAATATCTGAAAACATGTCTTGGAAAGGACCATTGCTAGACCTTGGTGAAAGACGTTGATCATGCTTTGGAATAAATTCTTGAGATATGTCCTCTAACTTAGTAGGTGATGTAGATACATTTTCAACATGATCATTGGTCGATGGATTGTTGATTACAAGATCAAATAATGTTAACACTCCTTGAAATGGTTCATTGTCGGATATTGTCAAAGGATTCTTATCATGATCAAAAAGTGACTCTTGATGTTGATTTGATATTCGGATGAGGTCGAAACATCTTCCATGTGTTTGTTGATGGATAGGTCTTGATTATGTGATCATTGACTTGGATCGATACATGGAGTCGTTAACATTTTGTTGGGATTTTGAACAACATTTGCTTGTTGGGATTGGTATTGGGCTTTAGCTTGCACTTGCACTTGAGCCTAGGCTTGTGCTTGTTGGGCTTGTAATGTGGCTTAGGAAACTTGAGCAGCTTGTGCAACTTGTTGAGTAGCTAGTTGTGCAGCTCGTCAGTTTTGGTTTTGTTGGTATGCCTTCTGATAAGTAGCCTACTGAGCGGCTTGAAATGTAATGCTATATTGGTTTGATGTGTTTGGTTTGGGTGGTGGTGGTGGTGGATTTGGAATCATGTTGGATGCAGTGACAAGTGGTTGAGATACGCTCGAAGCGATCATGGTAGTGAGGGGTTGAGATGTGATGGGTGTGATAGGGGTGGTTGGAGTGTTCCAGGTGATAGAAATGGTTGGAATGACTGAGGTGATAGATCCTTGGGAGATGATATTTTGATTTGTAAGGATTGATGTTGTCATTTGATTAGATACCATCTGTTGGTGCGATGTCGATGGTATATTCAAAGGATTTGTTGTGATGGCTTGATTGGTGTTAGGTGGATTGACTTGGATGGAGTGATTGGTGCTAGGTAAAGGGGGAAGCCCTAAACCAAGGAATGATGTTGATATGGGTAATGGTGGTGGAGATGTATCTTGGTGAAATGACTCAACTATTTTGGTAAGTGTAGCAATTTGATCTCGCCAAATTTGATCTTGATTTCGATCTTGACTCCCTTGATATAGTTGATTTGGTTTTTGTTCAAGCAGATTTGGGATGTATACTTGTGGTTTTTGAATGGGATCATGGACAAATTGATTTGGGACAATGTTTTGATTTGGGATGGTGTTCAAATTTGGCATGATAGGTTGATATTGAACGTTGTTGGTGTTGGGAATCACATTGCCCTTATTTAGGTAACTTTGATTTTGCATGGTGTTTCCTTGACCTGGATCAATAAATGGAGTTGTTAGCATCTTGTTTGGACTTTGAACAATACTTGTATGATTTGAAAATATATCCATCCCAAAGTTTACCAAGTTTGGATTCAAAATGTTCATGTTTGGTATAGTTGTACTTGGTACATTCCCATTTGGGATATAGGGATTTGATGGGATGATGTTGTTCGTTTGAAGGCTCATGCATTGAGTATTTGGTTGATAGATTTGTAATGTTGGACTTGGATTTAAATTTACCATCAGAAAAGGTGTTCCAAGATTTAGATTGGGTAGACTCACATTTGTTGTACCATTGAGGTTTGTAGGAGATAATGATCCCGTGTATGGATTGTATAAATGTGAGTTTTGAAAATCAATTGGCATTGTAAGGCTTTGATAGTTTGGTTGAATTGGATTACTCATGATGTATGGATCAAGTTTATATTCCATGTTCCTCTTGTGTTTTGACCTTGTTGTAAAAGTGACCTCTAAGGTGTTTAGGACCAATGATGAGATGAAGGATGAAAAAGGGGTGAATGATATGAGTGTGGAATGTTTAGGGACTTTGTATCAATGCTAGACTTAGGGCTTGATTTTGATTGTTTTATTTGGATAGTAAACCCTAAGATGTTAGACATGCTATCTTAGGATGAATTTTTTCAAAGGGGTGCTAATTTAACTAGAGGTATGAGAAAGGATGCATTCCCATACTCCTAACTAAACAAGGTGATTTTTATTTTGATGATTTACCCAAGTCTAGAATGATGTTTCCAAAGCTCTAAAGGTGTTTGGTGGGATGGGATGATAAATGTTTGAATGAATGAAGTGTTTGATTTTGATCCTAAATGAATCTATGAAGGACTTTTTTGCTAGACCAAGATAGTGAAGAACATGCTTTTCTCTAAGAGTAGTTCAAACCAAAAGAACAATGTTTGCTCTAAAGACGATAAAAAGATGAACAAGCACATGTGTGAGGTTCAATTTGAGTTAATCTTGGTTAATGACTTGATTTTACCACAAACACACTCCTTGCTTAGTTTTCAAACTGAATGTCTATGTCTCAATTCCATTTTCATTCCACAAGGTCCATTATGTGAAAATCAACGTTTCAAGAGCATAGTTTCCTATTGTTGACTTTGGAATGAACAAATTGAGATATAGGTCTTAGTGTTTAGAAGCCTTCTAGGGATAAGAACCCCTACGGACAAGTAGTAAAACGTGTACTTTTCAAAGGTATTTGTTGCTCTCAAAGGGTTTGAAATTATGATGATTTGTTGAATGTTGGTTTTGATGTTTTTGATCCAAGCACTGTGTTTTCAAATTGACACACAAGCAATATAACATCCTAGCTCAATTGGTACATTTTTCTTGGTGGGCTTGCCTCATGCCCTTCGTAGTATAAGAGATGATTTTACATGCAACCAAGGAGAGAGTATAAAGGTATGTTAAGAATGAAGTCTTAACCTCTATACTTTAACCAAGATCAGAGATGGCAAGTAACTTCTTGGAATCTAAGTTCCAATGCACCACTTTGATAAACTCGTTGGATGGACTATTTGGTTGCTACAAACAAGGTTCTTAATGACGAGACATCGGGGACATGGCACCTTGTGAACGTCCAACAAGCCACTAAAGGCTTTAATCAATCCTACTAGGGGCTCTTATACTTTTTACGGTAGTACCCCATTCTGAAAGACATTATACGGCTAAGGCCTACATATCATGAGGACTTGACAGTTTAGTCTTATCCATTTATATACCGGCCCGAATGAAAAACCGGTTGGAGTCGCCTTCGAGTTCTCCTTTCGAATGTGTCTCTTAGGCAGGCTCCTCTAAAGGTAAACAACAGTGAGCAAGCACATTTGTAGTTCAATCAAATTTTGTTTAGAAACAAAGGGAGAACACACACGATATATCTAACTCACACTCGCAAGCTTTGTTCAATTTTAGTTCCCAAAATGAAGTGTGGAGGCAATCTTTTATGCAACTTAATGTCATCAAAAATACTTTTGATTCTCAAGATCACCATGAAGCACAAGAGAAGTGCATACGCCCTTTTAGATGAGATTATTTTGCAAAAAAGGATTACAAAACACGAAATCACTTGTTCATTTTAACTTCAAAGAAAAAATGAAATCTTTTTAAACACCATCTCAGAAGTGTGAGATTGATTGTTCAATTTTAATCCAAAATCGAAGTCTAATGAGTTTCTAAGGTTCAATTTTAGCCCAACTTTGAAAAAAATAAAAAATCAATGATCTAGTTGGCCTAAAACATAAAACAAAAGCGGGAAATGGATGCTCTAGGCTGTTTCAATAAGAAATAATTTTTCAAGTTCAATGTCCACTTTTTCAACTCCCATCCGCTTGATGTTTTTGGATTCTTTCACCTACTATACCATCATAATTTACCACCGATTCTTTATGTAAAGTTATCCTATAAACATTACAAAGCTAATCATGTAAGATTTATTTGAATGAATCAATGAAACATATAGCACTGATAAAAAGTTGCACTCATCATGCAAAGCTATCACAAGTAAGATATAAATTTGTTGGTAAACCTTTCTACTACCTTGAATTTCACTTGAACTGATTGCAAATCAACCACTAAAATAACATAATATTTAGCCTTACCATTCATAAGGTTAAATTTCCCCCAAATAGGTTGAAACCCATCTGCCACTTTAAAATGATATTCAGTCTCCTATTATACAAACTAAACAATTGCAGGCTAAATCTATCAAAACAAATTAAATAATTAAAAACCTTGACATCGACTATATTACTACCTTGGAGATCTCATTATGAAGCCCAACGGTTGATAAATCATCTCAAGAAATGAAGTTGCAAATTATATTAATGACTTTGCATGGCGAAATGATGAATTCAACTAGCAGATCAGAACATAAGTGATTGCAACATAGATTTTCAATAAACCATCAAACTCAAGTCAAACAGATATGAATGCGGTTTTATGTAAAGTCAAGCTATTTATGGGAATAAGGATGAATGCACTAATAACTTTCAATAGGCCTATAGAGAATTTTTCATTCAAATGGTATATTTATCTAGCAAACATTAATGGCATAAGATATGAATTCAGACATTTAATGGGTAAGATATCTTATACAAATAAATTTATTGTATCTAGTGGATGCCACACAAAGTCAAATGAGATTTCATCATATCTAAAATATACCACACCTCATCATAATGAGTAGTACAACTTCTAAAATATACCACACCTCCCAGATTATGTGTACCATTAATCACTTCAATGAGGCTATGGATTTCCAAAGTGGAAAGATAGAGTAGGCATGTCGACTATTGGACAAAATTCTTATTCAATGACAAAACATTAATCATAAAACCCAACTACTTTTCTTTTACCTATTCCTTTCTCAAGGACACAAATTTCTATGATTTCTCCTTCTGAATGAGCAATGGTTAGAACAGTAAATTATTGACTTTGGAGCTGGCTTCACACATTCTTAAAAACAATTAGAATCTCTCAAGATCTGAGTTTGATGGTCAGTAAAAGATTTTCCATAAAAAAACAAGGCGCACAAAGTTTCCTATAATCTACCACTGCCCTTTAGTAAAATTTTGTTTTAAAATAGTGCGATGAGAGAGGATGGAAAAATAAACGCAGCATATAGGTGGGAGCTCTCTATAGAGGAAAGCATAATGAATGCATGGAGGCACTTACCAGTGAAATATATATTTGTAGGATACGCAAAAAATTTGAGTGTGTGCACTTTAGATAGATTATATTCAATCTCAAAGAAAGCCTTTCATGAAGTGATTATCGTTTGAGATAGAATAGTGCAAAATTTGAGAGAAAAGGTCAAAGAAACTCCAGCACACCATGTTTAATATGCCACACATGCCAAAAAAATGACCTCACAGGCAGTCCTCTTATGCAATCCATTTCATCAAATATAAGTTGTGTACTTGTTCATTCACAGTTTGAAGACATTTTCATTTAGTGCATTTCATTAAGTCACTGCCAATAGGGGTTGGCAACTTAATCACCAAGCATCGAAGCTCACCCACAATGATGATATATACCAGCTACAAATCTAAGTGATGCATGTCCTGCCAGGATACTACTGCAATACACATATATAGTGACAAAATAAACCAAAATGACAAGTTTACGTCATAAATATTTTCTTTAGCAGAGAATACCAAATATAAGTTGTCAGCATCAATACCACACAGAACCTCGCACCACAATTAACCCAACATGATCAGAATACTGGTCAGTAATTTCTATTTATTAGCATCGATGGAGGAGAAGGCTGAGAATGACTTGTTTTCTAGGAAACTTCCAAGCTAATGAAATTGGCAGATGCATGGAAAGACAGGCAGTAAATGTCTTTAACAAAAGAACTTTCAAGCAAATGCATGCACCTAAAAATTATTTCAAATGCCTTTAAAAGTAAATGTGAATGGCCGGTGTAAAGCCAAATTCTCAACCATTGACTAGTATCCTCCCTGTGCTAAAAATGCAGCTTTTTAAAAGGCGGGGGACATCCATCAAAACATAAATCATACAGAAACTTTTTCAGATGTTACAATTGGAAATATCATGGCAAACATGTACGCAAAATGAGGAATCAAAGATAAGGTGGATCTATACATGCATTTCAAAAAGTGTTCCCATATAAATGCGTTTCAATAAAAAAGCGAGTACCTTGCAATTTTCTAATATAACTACATCCTGATTAAAAAAATAGAAGCTCAATGTATTTCAATCAAGAAAATAATGTAAACAAATCTAGGTTTCTCTTGTATACAATGCTTCAAATCCCAGTTTGATTAATCTACGTAATCAACATATATATAACAACAGTTCATAGATAATCAATGAGATTTGCACAATATAGACAAATAGATTTATCTGAAACTTTGGAAACCTAAGAATTTGCCTCCTTCTAGCACCATCATGAAGCACTATAAATATTCAAATGACTTAAACCTCAAACTCATATTAGCCATGGGTTAGTTTAAAACATGCATATTTACAAGTACTCCTATGAAATAATATATCATGCCTCTTTCCAAATCCTTGCTAAAACTCAAATGATGCAGTGCCTTGAAGATGGAGTGAAGTGAGCAAAATTAGTTCTCAATTGAAGAGAGTAACTTTGCATAAGATTGTGGATCAAATTGTGGAGGATTTAATCAATGGACATGATCTCTATTTATAAATAGAATGATAGAAGAATGCCAAACATGGAGGATGTGGAACTAAAAACCAACCAATGGCAAGATGCCACTTGTCGCCTTGTGAGTGGTTGAGGAATGTGCAAGTTTTGGTCAATGTGCCAAAGAGGGGGAGATTCAAATTTGAATTTGAGAGTTAAATGCTTAGTTTGACCTTTGCAAGAGACATGTAAGAGCCATGTAAGAGCTCATAAATGCTTTGTTGGATGTACATGTCAGCTTGTTTTTGAATTCAAATTTGAGGGAATATTCCTCAAAGATGTCATATTGATGGAAAATGATGAATTTAATAAATCAATAAATTGATTTATTTGTGCAAGTGGGAAAATCCAAAGGATGTGATAGGCGATTAGATTAGGTTAATCAGGATTAGACTAACGTAGATGATGATTAGTTGATTGTGACATTCAACTTAAATATTTGGGTTTATTTAAATTAAATGAGAAGAAATTGATCATTAGAGATTTAATTAAATAACTTTGATCTATTTAATTAAATGGAGATCTTTAGAAGATTAACTGATTTATTTAATAACCTTTAGGAGATTTATTAAATAAACTTGATTTATTTAATTGATGAGCAAATATGATTTAATTAAATATGAGTGATGCCAATTTTGCATGTCCACACATTGATAGCTTGATCCATAGGGAATACCACAATGTTATCATTATAAAAACCTTGTGTTGTCATATTTCATGTTCTATTGTCATATCTTATTAAGCATTTCAAATCATTTTTGTTACAAGCATGTGAAAATGAGTTTATTTCTCCGCTTTTGCTATTTTTCATCAATATTCTCCTACTATCTCTCCTATGTGTGAGGTTAGATTGTTCAAGATAATTTAATCATTAGCAACCATGACAATCACATTTTTTCTTCTCCTATTATCTCACCTACTTGTGAAGAAGGTATCCTGATGTTAAAAGATCCAATTATAGAGCATCAAGAGAATCATGATTGTTTCTCTCCCCCTACATCTCCTACTTTGGAAGATATTTTTGGACAAGAGAATGAAATCATTGATACATTTATTTAATGATACAATGAGATGGATGGCATAGATGTAGATGATAAAGTGGCATTACATCCCCCATCAACAAAAAAATTGTTAACAATTAGTCAACTCTATTGATATTATGAATGCACAAATAACTATTAGATTCCCTAAAACTCCTTTAATTGGACCTACAATCATGAGGTAATACAAGATTACACCATCAAAATCATAAAAATTTAAAGAATCTATAATGATATCAACACAATCTATCACTGAATCATCAAAAACATCTAATTCCATGACTTCTAACAAGGAGAAAAACACAAATTACACATTCTCATTTGATGAAATTGATTATGAGAAGGAACCTTCCTTGAAAGAAATAGAAGTCATTTATGTAAGATGTTATTCACTTTTGAAAAAATTTGGCTATAATGGAAAAGGATGTGGTGTAAAAGAACAACTTGGTATCTATGTCTTTATAGATCTCAACATGCAAGAAACAACAAGAGGTCTTGGTTATTGTCCTTTAAAAGAAATGAAACATCAAAAATACCTTCACTTAATGTCAATATCATCCTAGTAATGATATATTTGATTAATATGCATCAATTATTTCTCCTTACCATGTGGTAGTTGTAACTTATCAAAAAAACTCACTACCATGCATGGGGGTATACATTAAGTTTTATGCAATCATGTTTTATTTTTCAATGAGTAGCATATGATCATCCATTTGTGGCTCATCTTTGTCCCTACACTTGGGGGATAAGGCTTTAGGTAGCCTTGTGTTAGGTGCATTCCTTCTAGCAAGGGATGCCTTTATATCTCCTTAAAATATTAGTGTAGAAAGTACACTAACATTTTAAGAGGGGCATATAGTCCTCCACTCATTGTTTGCATAAGAAATGGTCCCTTTTTAGTAATGATAGTATACATCTCCTAGAAAGTGTGACCTTATTAATGGAAGTGTGGCTTTCTCAATCTATGCTATTGTCTCCTCTGTGGTGATATTAGGCTTGATGTCCCCTAATGGTGTGATGTTTCTTGACATACGATGTTCCCTTTGGTGGTAATACTATAGCTAGTATTCCATAAAGTGTGATCTTTCTACACCATGACTTGCCCTCTCTTAGCAGTGGTGTCATGTGTGATATTCCCTAAGGTGTGACCCTCTATGTATTGGTCAAATCCCCTTTCTCATTATGTAAATTACTTTTATGGCGGTGTTTAGAACACCCCTTGAAGTTATGGCCTTGTGTTATAGGCCTTATTAGGTGATTTTATGCACCTTATTAGGTGATTTTATGTACCTTCTTAGGTGAATTTGTCATTTATGCACCTTCTTAGGTGATTTTATGCACCTTATTAGGCAAGTTTGTCATTTATGTGCCTTCTTAAGCAATTTATGTACCTTCTTAGGTAAGGTTTTTCTAGGATAGGTCATGGATTTAACATAATGAATCTTGTTGGGTCATGAACTTGAGAACCCCTTTTAATATGCTCATCGAGCATAACGTAGCTTGCTTGATAATAGAGTTATATTTTTCATGAGTTTCTAGCATAACTTAGCTTACTAGCCTCGTGAAACCTATCATATTGCATGGTTTACAAGCATAACACACCTTTCTTGATAGTAGAGCTATGCATTTCATGAGTATCTAACATAATGCAACTTGATAGCCTTGTGGAATCCATCATATTGCATGGATACCTAGCATAACACAACTTGCTAGCCAATGGATCCATGTAGACCATGACTGATTTGGCATAATGTAGCTTGCTTTAATCCTCATGGGAGCATTCATTTTACTAACATTTATTTGATGGATGACATTCTTGAGGTATTTAAGAAAATTTAGGACTGAGGTCTCTTTTCCCTACTAACATGAATCCCTTTAGTACTAACCATGTGTTCTGTTGTGTGTCTTTTGTGTGTCTTCTTCATGTTTCCATTGTGTTTGCATCATGTTTGTGCTAATTTTTTTCCATTTTTTTTTATGTTATCTCATGTGTTTTCATCATGCATGCTTTGCATTTTTGACGTGTATGTTTATGTATGTTGACTTATTGCATTACATACATATGTGTTCCTTTGTGCTTATGTTTTTTTTCCATGGGATCTTGGATTCTAGGGGCTTGCACACTCCCCCTAGATTCATTGTCATCCAATCTCTATAGCATTTGAACAATCAAACCCCTCTTGACATATTTTCTACTTTAGTTGGAGTATGAGCATAAGTTCATTCTCTCACTAAAGTGGGGGCTAAATGTAGCATCATAAATTCTCACTCATGATAATTTCACACTATTTTTTGCTAACCCTTAAGTAGTTGGACCTAATTGAACATTTTATTTCCTAAATTATACATTTCGTGACCTATTTTATCATTTTTTGACAAATTGCAAGTACAAAAAATACATTCATTTGATACATTTTCCCCAACTCCTTAATTCCTAGAAAATAGGTCTGGGACACTAGCACCTAAGATGCCTATATCTCCCTATTTTGGATCCAAATTCAAATATATTAGTGTTGGTATTTTTCTATTTGAAATTCAAATATCTAAGGTCATTTATTAGGATTTAATTTTGGGAAATTAGAATAATTGCATATAAATACCTAGTCATTGCATCATTTAAAAACTAACAAGAGAGAACAAGAGCTATCTAGAAAATTATTAGAGAAATTATTGAAAAGAGCGCTATCAAGCAAGTCAAGATCAACATTTTAGAGATTTATTGCAACAATTCAAGATCTAAGAATTAGGGTGAAGCCACAATAGTGGTTTACAATTTGAAGGAGGAAGGAAAACTGAGAAAAAATGACCCCATGGCAAAAAATTTGGTTTTAGCGGTTTGAATGAACCTATAAGTTCGACCGAACCAAAGAGGGGTTCGATCGAACTAGGGTTCGAATGAACCTATTTAATTATTGGGCCCACATTTCTTGCCTAAAAAGCAAAAGGAAAATTCATATTGAGGGGGGTTCGAATGAACCATGGTTTGCTAGAACCCTTGGGGGGTCGCTAGAACCCCCTGGTTCTAGCAAACCCCGCTTTTCCCTAATTTTTGACCTTGTTCACAAAGAAAACCTATTTTTTTACTCTTTGAAGCTCGGGTTGAGGATGAAAATAGAGGAATCTTTACAAACCCAACTAGAATCAGGTAGTCCTCGGAACGAGCTATCCAACGAATATAAATTTAATATGTTTTGGTTTTATTATGTACTTGTCTTTTTAGTTTTATTAAACATAGGTTTTTCATTGAAAATGAAGGTCTTTGTTCTGCACATATGGAAAAATAGTAGATTATCAAAAAAAATTGAAAAATATGAGTGCACCAGATATTGAAGTCCTTGATCCAACAAAAAAAATAACTGAATTTCGATATATACAAAAAAAGTTACGCCAAGCATACCTACGCTACATGTCCGAATTGTAATTGGTTTGACTTCAAACCTTTATTAAAGAAAAATATTCAATAAAAAACTATCTAACTAAGTGAAGTGCTAGATATCAAAGTTACAAATCTAAATTGAAAGAATTAGAATTTTATCCTTCATCGAAAAAAAGTTATGCGTTATACGGTGAGTGTCACTTCTTAAAAATGTTGTTTTCTAAAAAAAAAAAAAACTAGTTTTTAAGGGAGATAGAAAAAGAAGTACAATATGATTCCAAAAATTTTGAAAAAAAATATTTATAGAATCTTCAGAAAAAATGTGACGAGACTCTAGTTTGCATCATTTTCAAATTCCTCACGGTTTAGCTGCTATAGGTGCCCGAATGTGAAGATTTAGTTAAAAATAATAATTTCAATGTCCAGTTTGGCCAAAAATTGTAAACCACTATTGTGGGATCACCCATCATGTCAAAGTGTATGTGATTTTTTCCATGTTTATGTTATCATATTGTTTGTGAAGACTAACCCTTGTAGGTCTCCAAGCAATTCAAGCAAGCAAGATCCAAGCCTTGAGATTTGTATGACTTTTTTCCTTCAAGGAAGCCACTGAAGGGTGGTGAATTATAGTCCATTGTTGATTCATCATTCATTTTTATCATTTAGCTTTATAATTATCATTAGCATTGCCATTGAGGAAGTGAAAACACTAACATGGGGTTTGACTAAGGTAAGCCCTTAAATGACTCAATCTTTCTTCTCTCTTTGAATGTGTAGGTTTTAGGTTTGAAGAGGATTGGAGGAAGTTTGAATATCAATTATTCATTGTTGCAATCAAACCCTACATCTTGACAACTCACATAAACTCAGTTACAAAATTATCTAAAAATGCAACAAGCAAAAAACAAAAGCTCTGATTTGGCATCCAAGGACTACAAAAACAAATTTGGAATATCTTAACAAGGAAAATGGCGCCCTCGGAGGAAACATCCTACAAAATTAGGCTCAAATTTATAATATAGGTAAACAATGTCTCGCTCAGTCCATTTATGAAGTCTAATTTTTTTTGTGATATCAGATCTATCGTTTTTGTATTAGAATAGTAATTGGCATCATTAGGTCAATTGAATCATTATATTTCATCCTCAAGGTCATTTCAGATTTGGTCAAGGGTAGCTTGACTTACCTTTCAGGTTGTAAGTTAATCATACATCTTGTCCAAATCCAATCAAACACCCTTTCTTTATTTAATAAAATAGGAAAAAGGTGTCAAACCCCCACAAAGGGAGATCTCCCCTAAAGAGTCAAACGTTTTTCTACATTTCATAAGGTAGAAAGGGAAATCCAAGGGCCATTGGTCAAAGAACCTTCGAATGAAGGTATTGAGAGGCCTTTGAATGAAGGTGCTGAGGTTGACCCAAAAAAAATTAAAATAGTCTCAAAGGCACTTTCCTAACCTAAAAAAATAATAAAAAGTCTATCCTAGTCAGAGGGACTTTCAAATGAAGTTGTACCTTCAAACAAAGGTATTGAATCTATCATCTTCATTCTAAGGTTCCTTCATTTGAAGAGAAATATTTGAACAAAGATGATATTTTTTTTAATTTTCCTTTCCAATCCAAATTTTTGATGTCCCACAAGTGGGACTCACTATTTTGGCTTAACCCTTTAAGGGGAAAATATGGAGTTTTCATCTAAAAATGGAGGAATTGATAAGGCTTAGTCTCTAGATTATAAATAATACTTCATTAGTTAGTTCAATAAAATAATATAATGTTTATTTTCTTTTCTTATTTTAGAATATTCCATCTACTTTCTTTCTAGACATTCAAAAGCTTCGTTCTTTTGGAAACATATTTGTATTATTGAATAAGACTTGATATGAAAAAATTGTTAAGAAAATCCCTTGTGGGTTTTATTCTTGTCTACATACATCAAACATCTACACAACATGTTCATTTGATGCTATCTAAAGTAAGCAAAAACTTGGTAAAGCTTACGAAAACCACATATTTTGCTATGTAATGATTGAATTTCTACTTTATTTTTGTGCCTTAATCAAGCCTCAAGATTTATTTAACATTAAAATTTTAAAATTGGTAAGAGTTGGCAATGAATGTCAATGTAGTGGCAATGTGATGCCGGAGCATCCGGGCATACGTGTTATCCACATCATCCAAATTTTAAATTTGGTCTAATTTTGGATTTCGGTTTCTGTTTGGTGTTTTCCTTTGCCGGAGGAAGTTACTTTTCCTTATTTTAGACTGTTCTAGATTTGTAACGGCATTGTGGCAATGAATGGTGGCAGCTAATGGAAGCTAAATAAGGCTACGCACCCCAGTAAGGGAGGACAGAAAATTAATGTCTGCAGATATGTCTTTTAGGAGGCTGCGTGGGTGCATGACCAGATAGGTAGAAAGGAACAGGGGTCTTTATTTTTTTAGGGGGGGAAATAAAGTTTGTTTTGGGACAGTAAACCCTGAGGGGCAGAGGAAGCTACGTATTGGGAGAGGTAGTGTGTGATCTTGGTGACAGAGAGTAGGAGGTGTAGGGATTCTAGAGTGTGTCTTAACATTTTGAAATTACAGTTGAATGTAATGGTCTTTTCTTCAATAAAAAGTTTGTTTGAATTTTTGAAGTATTTCTGTTTGTTTCTTTCTGCTGCATTGCCTCTCTGTCTGATAAGACTCAGAGGTCTTGATCTGCACCAAGTGGTATCAGAGCCACATTCATTGAGCTAAGGAGGAGACCTACAGGCATCATGGCCCAAAGAGGATGGGGTCGAAGAGGAAGAAGAACCAGAGGTGTGGAGACTGAGCTTGCAGAGGCAGTTAGAGGTCTTATTGCACGAATGGACGCCATGGAAATGGCTCAAAGAAGAGGAGTCCGTGTGGAGGACATTAGTGACAGTGAAGAAGAACAAGTCATTGAGGGAGGTGAAGAGGTACAGCAGCCTAGATTGGATCACGGAGAGGAAAGATTCATCAGAGCCATCACCAAGGTGAGTTCTAAGCCCCGGATTGATCTTCCAACTTACAAAGGGGGATTGAACACTGAAGAATTGCTGGATTGGATCAGCGAAATGGATAAATATTTTGAGTTTGAGAACATTGAAGAGGAGCAGAAAGTTAAGTTTGCCCGCACCAAGTTGAAGGGCCACGCATCTTTATGGTGGGATCATGTGCAAACGGATAGACAACGAAGAGGGAAAGACAAAATCCGATCATGGGATCGGATGGTAACAAAGCTTAAATCCAAATTCTTGCCGCAAAACTACGAAATCAATCTGTTCAGAAAGTTGCAAAATTTGAAGCAAAAGGAGGGCAGTGTGGAGGAATACACTGAGGAATTTTATCGGCTAAGCATAAGAGCTGGTCATGTTGAAGAGGATGCTGAGCAAGTTTCCCGATATTTGAATGGATTGCGCATGTCCATCCAAGATGAGATAAGCATGGTTAATGTGCATAGTGTGGAAGAAGCATATCAGTTTGCTTTGAAGGCGGAAGAGAAGCTCAATAGGAAGCAACAAAGTAACTCTCGGGGTAGAGGCAGATTTTCACACGGAAGAGGACAGTCAAGTAGTGGTAGAGGTTCCACAAGCAAACAAGAGGAAACGGGCACTTCAAGTGCGAGTATGCAAGAAGGAAGGGGAAGAGGAGATTTCCCTAGAGGAAGAGAAGTCTATTCCCGTGGAAGGGGATCATTTGGAAGAGGTACAGGAAGGAGTTTCGGTGGTACTTGTTACCAATGTGGTGAAATGGGACATCGAGCATTTGAATGTCCACAAATCCAATATGATGGAGGAAAAGGAAAGGAGGCAAGAGTGCATGTAGTAGAAGCTGAAAATGAAATGGAGGATCCACCAAGGTATGGAGAAGACCCTGAGGATGGGGAATCACTGATGTTGCGAAGAGTTTTGTTGAATCCCGAAAAGGAGAAGCTAGAACCAATCCAAAGGCGAAATTTGTTTCGAACGAGATGCAAGGTGAGTGGTAAATGCTGCAAAGTCATTGTAGACAGTGGTAGTACTGATAATATTGTGTCTGAAGAAATGGTGAGTAAGCTGAAATTGAAAAGAACTAAACATCCCAGCCCATATAGAGTCTCGTGGTTGCAGAAGGAGCATCAGTTGTTGGTAAATGAACAGTGTTTGGTGAGTTTTCAGATTGGGAATTATAAAGATGAAGTCATGTGTGACATAATGCCAATGGATGCATGTCATATTCTTTTGGGTAGACCGTGGCAATTTGATAGACAAGCTGTTCATAATGGCCAGTTGAACACATACACAATCAAGAAAGGTGGATGCGAGTATCTCTTAAATCCAATGAAGAAAAATGAAGAGAGTGAAGATAAATCAAAAGTATGTTTGGTCTCCGGAAAGCAATTCTTGAGAGACTTCAAGAAGGAGAAAGTTTGTTTTGCTATCATCCCTAAATCAGTTACAGTTGGGACAGCGAAAGAGGAAGATGAAAAACCAAAGGAAATCCAAGAAATATTGGGAGAATATGCTGAAATCTTGATGAAGGAGTTGCCTGATGGGTTACCACCAATGAGAAGCATCAGTCATTGTATGGATTTGATTCCTGGTGCGAGTTTGCCAAACAAGGCACCTTATAGAATGTCACCAAAGGAGAATGAGGAGATAAACAAACAAGTGCAAGAGTTGCTTGGCAAGGGGTTGATTAGAGAAAGTTTGAGTCCATGTGCGGTTCCAGCGGTGTTGGCACCAAAGAAAGATGGAGATTGGCGAATGTGTACCGACTCAAGAGCAATAAATAAGATAACCATCAAATACCGGTTTCCATTGCCGCGAATGGATGATCTTATGGATTGCTTGGCTGGAGCTAGATACTTCACTAAGATCGATTTGAAAAGTGGATATTATCAAATAAGGATAAGAGAAGGAGATGAATGGAAGACCGCATTCAAGACCAAAGATGGATTGTACGAATGGTTGGTGATGCCATTTGGATTGACCAATGCTCCAAGCACCTTCATGAGGTTGATGAATGAAGTTTTGAAGCTATATCTTGGTAAGTTTGTGATAGTATATCTTGATGATATCTTGATATTTAGTAAGACTAAAGAAGAACATTTGCAACATGTTAGAGCTGTCCTACAAAGGCTGAAAGAAGAAAAATTGATGGTGAACTTGAAGAAGTGTAGTTTTATGAAAGAAGAGTTGGTTTATTTAGGCTTTGTTATTTCTAGCAATGGTCTAAAAATGGACCCGGAAAAAGTGAAGGCCATAGTAGATTGGCCTTCCCCAAAGAGTAAGTTTGAAGCAAGGAGTTTTCACGGTTTGGCAAGCTTCTATAGGAAGTTTATTAGAAATTTCAGCAGGATATGTGCACCAATCACCGAGACAATGAGGGGAGATAAAAGAGTATTTGTTTGGACAGCAGCAGCTGAAAAAGGTTTCAACATCTTGAAAGAGAAGGTGACAGAGCAGCCTGTATTGGCACTTCCTGATTTTGAAAAAGTGTTTCAAGTTGATTGTGATGCAAGTGGGACAGCGATAGGGGGAGTTCTAAGTCAAGAAGGAAGACCCATAGCTTACTTCAGTGAGAAGCTCAATGAGGCAAAAAGGAAATACTCCGTGTATGATCAAGAGTTCTACGCAATTGTGCAAGCACTCAAGAAGTGGAGGAATTACTTGTTACCAAAGGAGTTCGTGTTGTACACCGATCACCATGCATTGCAATTCATTAATAGTCAGGGTAAGTTGAGCCAACGACATATGAAATGGGTTGAGTTTCTTCAAAATTTCTCTTTTGTTTTGAAACATAGAAGTGGAAAATCAAATAGAGTTGCAGATGCATTAAGTAGAAGGTGTTTATTGTTGAATGAGTTAAGAGTTAGTGTTGTTGGGTTTGATCACATGGGGAAGATGTATGAAGAAGATGCAGATTTTAAGGAAGCATGGGCAGTGTGTAAGAATCCAGTGGGGATGGATAGAACTCCATGGTTGGAGTATTTCATACAAGAGAATTTATTGTTCAAGGGAAAAAGATTATGCATACCACGAGGTTCGATGAGAGAGAACATATTGAAGGAGAAACATAGTGGAGGATTAGGCGGACATTTTGGAGTAGACAAGACACTAGCACAACTGAGTGAAAGTTACTATTGGCCCGAAATGAATGCAGATGTAAAAAGAATGGTGCAAGGTTGTCAAATATGCCAATATGCCAAGGGAGTAAAGCAAAACACCGGGTTATACCAACCATTACCAATACCGGAGAGACCATGGGAATGCATCAGCATGGATTTTGTTTTGGGGCTGCCACGAACACAAAGAGGTAAAGATTCTATTTTTGTTGTAGTGGATAGATTTTCAAAAATGGCTCACTTTATACCATGTCAAAAGTGTAGTGATGCTTCCCATATAGCTTCATTGTTCTTCAAGGAGATAGTTCGGTTGCATGGCTTGCCGAAAAGTATTATTTCAGATCGGGATACAAAATTTGTTGGCCATTTTTGGCGTACGTTGTGGAAGAAGATGGGAACACAGTTGGGATTTAGTTCAGCTTACCATCCTCAAACTGATGGTCAAACTGAAGTTGTGAACCGAAGCTTGGGTAATTTACTGAGATGTTTGGTTGGAGATAAACCAACTCAGTGGGATTTGATTTTGGCACAAGCAGAATTTGCATACAATAACTCTATCAACCGAAGTGTGGGAAAGAGCCCATTCCAAGTTGTGTATGGGTACAGCCCAAGGGTAGTTGATGAGTTGAGGGATAGTGCTGATTTGAGTAGAAAAAGTGCTGTAGCAGAAGACTTTGCTGAGTATATTCATGATTTGCACAAAGAAGTGAAAGAGGCTTTAGAAAAGAGTGCCATGAAATATAAGGAGAATGCTGATAAACACAGAAGAGTGCAGGAATTTGAAGTTGGGGAGCTAGTAATGGCACATTTGCGAAAAGAAAGGTTCCCACAAGGGACCTACAACAAGCTGAAAAGCAAGAAGATTGGCCCGTGCAAGGTTGTACGAAAGATTTCATCAAATGCTTATGAGATTGAACTTCCAGTCGGAGTAGATATTTCACCAATATTCAATGTAGCAGATTTGTATAAGTACCATGAAGATGAATCAAGTGGACAACAAGATTTACTTCCAGATTTGCCGGATGCATCGAAATGGGCACATCAATTGCCAGAGAAGAAATTTGAAGACATTGAGCAGATTATTGATTCACGCATAGCGAAGAAGACAAGAAGAAAGGAATATTGGGAGTATCTAGTGCGTTGGAAGAATCGTGCAGCTGATGAGGCTTCTTGGGTTAGTGCTTCAGAATTGGAGAAATTCGGGATTACGGTTCCATCATTGCAGAAATGTCCATGAGCTCTACGCCCATGAAACATTTTCCATACCCTCGGTGTTTGATGCCGGAGCATCCGGGCATACGTGTTATCCACATCATCCAAATTTTAAATTTGGTCTAATTTTGGATTTCGGTTTCTGTTTGGTGTTTTCCTTTGCAGGAGGAAGTTACTTTTCCTTATTTTAGACTGTTCCTGATTTGTAACGGCACTGTGGCAATGAATGGTGGCAGCTAATGGAAGCTAAATAAGGCTACGCACCCCAGTAAGGGAGGACAGAAAATTAATGTCTGCAGATATGTCTTTTAGGAGGCTGCGTGGGTGCATGACCAGATAGGTAGAAAGGAACAGGGGTCTTTATTTTTTTTAGGGGGGGAAATAAAGTTTGTTTTGGGACAGTAAACCCTGAGGGCAGAGGAAGCTACGTATTGGGAGAGGTAGTGTGTGATCTTGGTGACAGAGAGTAGGAGGTGTAGGGATTCTAGAGTGTGTCTTAACATTTTGAAATTACAGTTGAATGTAATGGTCTTTTCTTCAATAAAAAGTTTGTTTGAATTTTTGAAGTATTTCTGTTTCTTTCTTTCTGCTGCATTGCCTCTCTGTCGATAAGACTCGGGTCTTGATCTTACCACAATGGATGTCAATGTAAGGTGGCAATGGATGCCACTGAGTGATTGTTGTTGAATTGTGTTGCAAACTAACAAGTGATTGTGTTAGAGAATGTACTTGGAATGTGTCAACATTGAATGTTGATTGTTGATGAATGTTTATGCCTAATGATAACATATAATATCTAATAATTAATTCTTACAAAAGAAGAAATGCTTTTGATGTTAAATGTCAAAAAATACTTTCAATACATGTTTTTTGTGCAAGAATTTGAGGATGATGTTTTTATGTGTAGAACCTAAACCATTTAAATTCTTTTTTTTATTCTCACACTAACAAATAATAGTTAAATCTTTGAATTATCAACATTGAAAATCAATAATTTAAGTTTAAAGAGAGAAAATTTTCATTCTGCTCGAAATCTTGTTTAAGAGAAAATCACAATTACAATTTAATTTAAAATTAACAAAACTAACAATTATTAGATTATATATATAACAAAGAATTAAATTAATGAATATATAAAACAGTCAAATTATATGATAAAACTGAACGCCGAAAATTTTGACCTCCAAAATATTATAACATCAAAAAAAAAGAGTGGAAGGCATACAACTTTTTTCCTCTACATTATTAGCCAAACACCAATTCTTTGGAGACTAATAATCTTCCTCTAAATAATCGTAAACGTTTTTGGAGTCCTGAAAGCGTTAGGAAAAATTTTCTAGTGTGGAATTCTAATGTGAAAGATGTAGTTGGAGACGCTGGTTTTCCCTTCACAGACAGGCACAAGCTTGACAAATTAAATTCCCACGTGACTTTCCAGAAGAAAAACTGGAATGAAATTGTAGTATTACGACTTAAGCGCCTTGAACATTCCAAACGTATGAAGAATTCTTCGTCATTGTGTATTTTTTCTTCAGAGTTGGTAAATTAGTCATCCTATCGTGCTACCTGCCATTTCTCATGTTGGAAAAACAGGAGGTTAGATTGTCAACAATTGAATACCGGTCAAAGATTGACAAGTGCGTGTGCTCAAATAGTGAATTTCCACAACACATGCAACATCCACTACACATGCAACTCGCGTAGAGAGCACGGCCAAAGTGGAAATGCCGATAAAGATGGAACAGACAAATGTATACTGAAACCTAGAAAATCAGGTATAGGCAAACATCACATTTATTACAACCGAATGTGAAAATGTATACGGCTGCCGACTTCCAGGGAGGCCTGTGGAAGATAAATTTGATAATATACTTTGCCTTCTGCCTCTCAAACTAGATAATTAGTGTAGAGCTATTATACGTAAATACAATCATATGGCCGTCAAGTTTTGGGTTGTTGCAGACTGGTGAATTGCCTTCCAGGGCAGATTTGTGGGACCGGGGAGTGTCTAGTCAGCCGTCAATGTTTTCTCCGTTTACCGAGCCAACGCGTTTTCATTGAGTTTTTCCATACAAATACTCCCAAAATGTGCTGGCAGGCTTAGAACAGTAATCATTTTGCTGACCAAATAAATCTGTTTTTGGAGACAGTGAGTGACGGATTATCTAGGCCAAATTAAAGAGGATGTAAAATTTATAATTGTTTTTCAGTACTATTCCACAACGATCATTTCCTGTCCTAAGATATCGGTGTCAATATACCAGAAAAGTCTTTGAGGTTGTGGTCCGTAACGCTCATACATGTGCAGCCAGCTAACGGCCCTATTTGTTACGCTGGCCTATAAAACAGTCAATTAGGCAGAGGAGCACCATGAGCCTTTGCAATTAGCTTCTGCAGTCGAAGCGACCTGCTGAGGACTTCTCGGTTTGCTTGCCATAACTGGTATAATCTACTGAAGGCTGGGACAGGAAAGGGAGTTGTTGGATGGAAACGGGAAAGGTAAGCTGCTCATTGTTAGGCATTATTCTGGGTTAAAGACATTAAATTTCCACCCAGTCTATTGAATTTGAAAGTTTCTATATTTGATTATGTGAACATTTTTTCATCAATGATCATAGAGTATCATTCTTTTCTCTAGTTCATTATCTCGATGATAGGTCATAGATTATCATTCCCTCCTCTAGCTCATTCTCCTGATAATGGATTGTAGAGTATGATCCGAACTGTTGACAATCAAATCCAAAAACTTTCAAATTCATTATTCTGGATCTTTAATGCTAAGTAATTTTCAAAAATGGGTAATCGAGTACCATTCTCTTCTAGCTCATTCTCTTGATGATGGATTGTAGAGTATGATCCAAACCATTGACAGTCAAATCCAGAAACTTTCAAATTCATTATTCCAGATCTTAAATGCTAAGTAATTGTCGAAAATGTAGTCTAGATTTTTTGGCTTGTCCTCTCAGACAAAGCAGGAAATTGTTCATTTCAAGCACATCGAATTTGACCCATCATCTTCTTTGTTCAAAATGTGCAGATAAACTGCAATGGGTGTGTGAAGCCACCGGCAACTCCATGCGCAGCTTGTAAGATCCTTAGAAGAAGGTGCGGAGAGAAATGCTTACTTGCTCCCTATTTCCCAACAAACAGTCCTCACAAGTTTGCTACGGCACACCATGTTTTCGGCGCAAGCAACATAATCAAGATGCTTAAGGTCAGACCAGGTTCTCATTACATCAAATGCAATCCATCAAAATTCTTTAAGACCCAGTTACAAATTTCTATATTTTTTTAATGGGTGACTCAAATTTGAATGTATTAGGATCTTCCAAACGATGTGAGAGCAGATGCAGTAAATAGTATGGTGTACGAAGCAAATGCAAGGGTGAGGGATCCCGTATATGGAAGCGCCGGAACAGTATCTCAACTGCAGCATCAGATATCACAGCTGCAGTCTCAAGTGGCAGCGGCACAAGCAGAGCTTCTCAACTTGCGCATGCAGCAAGCCAATTTTCTGTCTCTGCTCACATTATCCTACACATCAAAAAAAGATGCACAACCTGTCTCTCCATCTCTCAGTCACCCGCGTGATAATGATACCAGTGGAGACGATGTGGAGGATTTGTTCTCAGATGATGTGGATCCATTAATGCTTTGGAAAACACAGTGGACATAAATTGTAATGGAGAGTTTTTGTGTTTTGAGGCACTAGACATAAATTGTAGGAAGAGATAGGACAGGAAAACCTGTCGTATCTTTGTTTGGTATGTCAAATATATCTTCAACAACAAGGGTCCACTTTAAAGTTATTTTAGCTTGAGTGCCTCCTCTACTTTCTCCAACAAAGTGGGGACACTATTTGAATGCCTTTCACTTCCCTCGCTATCTTATTTACATATAAGCTTTAATATAGTCAATAAATGCTAATCAACTGTCTAAAGTCAAAAAGAGCGAACGCAAAAGTCGAGAGCCCGCTCTGACCTATATAGGCCCACGTACCACAATATGGTATAGTGGCGTAGGCAAGAAAGAAAACTTAGTTGAGTGCTTTCATGTCTTTATATGTATTTTATCTAAAGATTCTCTCTAAATATAAACTAGACACCATATTTCAATGGGTAGGTCGATAGAAAGGTATAGTTGAATGTGATATCTTGTTGGTTTACTTTATAGATACTAAGTATTTCAAGTGTTAAAGTTTTTATATGGAATTTAAGTTTTTAATAAGTTTGAGATTTTGATTTTGGTTATTCAAAAATATGAAGGTGTTTATATTAGACAATAAATAAGTTATTTTTTAGGAAAAATCATACAATATACTTTATTGTAATTATGATTATATGACAACAATCAATAATGTCTAATTATAAGTATTTTACATTTTTCAACTCAAAGTACATGTAGTTAAATAGTTATATTGTATTTTTTGGGTATTTTCTTATAGTGTCTTCCATACTCATGTAATAAACTAACTCATAGCTCGCATAATGAATTTTATCATTTTAATCATGGACGATGTCATATCAATATTAGAAGTTAAACCTTATAAATCTCCAATTTCCTATGTCTATGAAGACTCAACAACCTTAAATTTTATAAGAGATGATAGTTGAAGTGTTTTGATTTGTACAAGAATTGTCCAGTACTTGGGCATCCTTGGTCTAAGACACTCTCCTATAAATATTAAATATTAATCTCATAATCAACCTGTGCTAGTGGTTGTGAATGATGTTGCTAACATGGCACGACGACTTGGGCTTGACATGAAAAAGCACATTTTAGATTCAAACTCATACTCAAATAGGGCTCCAAACCACCAATAAACTTAAAATCAAACTTATTGAAAATGTAGTGCCCTTCGCATGTGGATCTTGTTAATGTAAGATTGATATTTCAACTTCATTGTTTCCTCGTTATTGTTGTGGTGATTATCTTACGACTTTGAATGGTGTGTATGAACCACCACATGTTTGAGATGAGGTTCCTCAACATGTTGATTGTTGGCATTTTATATATTCATATGCTTGGATATATCAATTTTCTTTAGTTCAGTGATGTGCATTGTATATGTTGTGGTTAAATCTAATCTTGATTATTGATGTGCAAAATGAATGATTTATATAATGATATATATATGTTATTTCATGCTCTAGGCTATTGAACCCCATTGGGTGAATATGTTGTGCTTTGGTTATATATACATGCTGAGCAAATACCCTTCACATTCATTGAATGATTACATGTATTGGGTTATTTCTCCACCTGGCTACATAGGTCTAAGTTATTCCTCGACAATGGTTAATTCAAAGATGTCACATTGGGCCTCCCTATCCATTTCTTGATCATACTCAAATCAAGTATGGTATGTGTCATTTTTGACATTATGTGAACCTAAATTCAAATTGGAGGAAATTTTAGATTGTCTATGTAGTGAATAACCAATAAGTATCTAATTTAATTGATGGTTCAAATTCTATATTTTTCCTATAAATGATTCTTTTATTTATTATTAAAATATTCTCTATGTTTCAAAAAAAGGGAAATTAGAATGAGAGTGGAAATGAAATAAGTTATTGTTTAATTATATTGCAAGAATTTAGTGGGTTGGGAATCATAGGTTATGCTTGATTTAATTGTCATGTTCAAATTCTAATTTTTCAAAAATTAATTGAATATAGGCTTATATGGATTTAAATCATGAATCTAATTTTTAATTGTTAATTAAGAATGGATTTGAATGGCTATTTGGATTTTGGGGAAAGTTGTGGGAAATGTAATTTAAATAAATGGAAAATAAAAATTATATTTTTTAATTTGAAAATAGATATGGGTTTAAAGGAAAAAAGGATTTAGCATTTTGATTCATTCTTTGTTTTGGAAAAAAATGGGCTCTCAAACCCTCTTGTCAAATTTTGAAAATGGGATTGGGAATGCACTGGTGAATGAAATTGGATGAGATTTGAAGCAATGGGATAAGAATGGGAAGGGGATTGTAGCATGTGTTAGTAGATTTTTTCTCTCTCCTCATTGTTTTTGAATGGCGTGTGATTTGATTTTGCAAATGAAAAAGAGGTAAGTGTTGATTTCTCCCTCCTTGTCCATTATTTTTACTATTTGATGCAATGAGTATCATTATAGAAACACAAGATCTGCCCAATGCATTCTAGATTTTTAATTTAGAGTAGGATTTATTTATTTTTATAAAATATGAAAAAGCCCAAATAGAGGTATGGTTATGGAAAAAAATTCCTAAAATAATGGAAATGTGAATTTTACCTTAAAACTGTGTTGTTGGGTACGTTTGGAGAAAAAGGGTATGTTTAAAATTTTGAAATTTCAATTTTATTTTCTCAAGTTTTTCTTCAATGGAGTTTTAGGAATTTTATGGTTTTCTAGTGTAAAATAAAATTATAAAAATTAAAATTGTGCATGTTTTATGATGAATTTAATGCTAGGAAAGAATTCTTCTTAATTGTTATTGATTTAGAACATTATGAGATCATGTTTATTTTATTCCAAAAAAAAATTTGTGCATTGCTTTCTGTGCCACATTCATTGGAGGATGTGATGAGCTTAGGGTGTAGGTATTAGAGAGAATTGTGGGAAATTCCTCCCAACGTGTCCTCAACCCAAAGTGGAAAGTAGGTTGATTATGGGTGGGGAGTTATTTAATCAAGTGATAATTAATGAAGCATGGGCAATTAATTAACCAAGATAATAGACACCCTCACATGCCTTGAGTGCTTGTATAGGTTAAGGATTATGGATGAAGATAAGCTACTTAGGTATCATAAGACTTAAGAGATCAAGTACCTCATCTATATCAAAGGATAGTTGGTTCCATGTTGATCCCCACATGAATGTATGTGTTGACATTCGTTCTCTTTCTCTCTAATATCTAACCCTAGTGTATTTGAGTAGTACTTGAAGGATTTTGTATTCCCTTCCATGAGATTTTGGTGCAGGAGCACCTACACCTTATTTTCAAATTTGAATTCTTGAAGGTTGATAAGTTGGTTCTTAGGAGAGTAATTAGTAAATTGAAGTGTTTTGAGTCTTTTATCCTAAATAAGGTCAATTAAGACCATTCATGATGTAATAAGGTGATTTGGAGTCACTTAGGTCCAAGTGTCAAAAGTTGCACAATAATGTTGTCAAGTGCAAAATCAAAGTTATCAAAAAGTAGTTTTAAGGAATATGAGGAGATTAGTGTTTTAAATGGTAGTTGAGGAAGTTAGCCGTTGTTTTTTTATTCAAGAATGTATTTAAAGGCCTAAAAAGGCTTGAGCATCTGCTGTTGAAGAATGCATTGAAGACTCAAGCTATAACAATGCTTATTTTGTGTAGATTTTCTATGTTTTTAGAATTTTTTGTAATTGTGTAGACCTATACAACATGTAGTAAATGCTCTAAATCTCTTTTTTTTTTTTTTCTGTAGGGAATAGAAATATATTTCTTTTGAACTTGTTTTGAGGACCTAACATTCATTTTGGAGGGATATTTCTTTATTTCTTTGTAACTGGCTGTTAAAATAGTGAAGACCCTGTTTTGAAAACAAAATGACAAAACCAGTCATCGCACCTACAATATAGACTTATGCTTCATTGGGATGACACATTTGATGTTAGATTAGATGTCTAAAAGGTTTAGAAGGCCTTGGAATCAAGATTACTGGTTTTGAGTAACACCCTAGGGTTGGGCAATGCCATTTTTCTTGTGAAATTGGTGGCTAAGTGAAGGGTTTTGATAAATTATTGATGGTACAATCCTTGTTAGATTTATTTAACCTTGTGCAAGGTATAAATGATGTGTTTCATGCTTTGGTTTGGCTTGGAAAGCCTGGTTAAATAGTTTTTCAGTAAAACCCTAGAGTTTTGTGTGTATTTGGAGGGTTTGTTGGAGTAGCACCCTAGAAGACTTGTAGTGGTGAATTGATAAGAGAATTTTCAGCTTTGGATCATAATTTAAGACTATCTAAAGAGTTCTTGTGAGTGCAAGGTGTTTTGAGGGTACTTTGTTTTTAAAACAGGGCTAATTCTAGTAGCCTTTGTAGGGTCAATTTATGTTTCTCAATGTTGACATGAAGAAGTCTTGTGGGATCTTTTTGGGATCTTGTATTAGGACTATGGTATGTCTCTATTGATGTTTAGTAGGCCTTTATATGACCTTCTTCAAGAGATTCCACCCATGGTTGTGTTGTGGGACTAGAAGCCTTTTGAATGAGTCTTGGAGAGATTAGGGTTTGAGTGATCAAAGGTTAATTTCTTGGGTTATGTCAGGTCATTTTGAGATGAATAGAGTGAATTCTACCACCTAGTTAGCATCAAAGTGGTATCAGAGCATCAGGTAGAAGATCTTTTGATTTGTATTTTGCAGGTTTGAAGGAGAAGGTGAAGATTCAAGGTTGAAAGGATGCCTCCAAAAGGTGTTCGTGTTGCTAGAGAGTTGCAAGACCTGAAAGAGAAGCATGCTAAGCTTCTAGAATCTCATAATGCATTTTTAGCAAGGCTTGTTGCCTTAGAGACAAGGAAAAGGAGAGAAGTGAATGAAGAAAGTGAAATAGAAGAGGAAGATGAAGATTATGAAGATGTTGAAGAAGAACTAGATCCTGAAGACCAGAGGATGGTGAAGGTGCTCAAAGTAGTGAAAGGTGAATCAATAAAGGTAAAAGTTGATCTTCCTGTTTATGGTGGTAATTTAAATGAAGAGGAATTAATTGATTGGATTATTTCTATGGATAATTACTTTGAGAGTGAAGAGATTTCAGAAGAATAGATGGTAAAGGTGGAAAAAACAAGGCTAAAAGGACATGCTCTTCTATGGTGGGACTACGAACAAATAGAGAGGAGGAAAAAATGAAAATCAAGGATCACTTCATGGGAAAAGATGGTGCAAAATTTGAAGGGTAAGTTTCTTCCAAAGGACTATGAAGTTTAATTGTTTAAAAATTTGCAAGGTCTGAAACAAAAAGATTTAGATGTCAAGTCTTACATTGATGAATTTTACAAACTAAGTATAAGATCTAGAAGGGATGAGGATGAGGTTGAAAAAGTGGCTAGATACCTAGGTGGTTTGAGATTTAATATTCAAGATGAGCTTGTTGTTGCTAACCCAAAATCTGTTGAAGAATGCTTTTAATTAGCAATTAGGGTGGAGGAAAAGCTTAAGAGGAGACAAGAAAAAGCAGTGAGGGGAAGAGGTACTACAAGTACAAGAGGAAGAGGAGTGACTTATATACCAAAGCAACCAAGTGAAGAACACGAAGGAGAAAATAAAGGTAAGGAACAAGGTGTTGATACTATAGGTGGTTTTAGAGGTAGAGGAAGGTTTAGTGGTGGTAGAAGTTCTAATGATTTTGTAGGGAGATGTTACACATGCAATGAATTTGGTCATCCATCTTGGAAATGTCTTGAAAGAGTTGGTAGTTCATCAAGTGGTGAAAAGATAATTGATAGGAGAGCACAATTGGTTCAAGAGGAGCAGTGTGAAAGCAATCATTCTACAAGTAAGAGGGATGATCTTGAAATAGGGGAGATGTTGATGATGAGGAAGACAATATTGAAGGCAACAAAAGAGGTGGAGCCATTGCAAAGGAAGAGTATTTTCAAAACTAATTGTAAGTGCAAGGATAAGGTATGTAGAATTTTCATTGATTTTGGATTAACTAAAAACATGGTGTCTAATGAGATGGTGAATAAGTTAAGTTTGAAAAAATACATCATGAATTGTCTTATAAGGTGTCATGGTTGAGTGATGGCTAGTCTTTGTTAGTTAATGAAAAGGTTGTTGTAGATTTTCAAATTGGGGACTATAGTGATAGTGTTCTTTGTGATATCCTACATATGGATTGTTGTCACCTACTCCTAGGTAGACCTTGGAAATATGATAGGTGTGTCATGTATGATGGAAGAGAGAATACTTACACAATCATGAAGGATGGTTACAGGTTTGTGTTAATTCCTTTGATTCAAGATGAGAAAGGAAAAGAAAAGGTCATTATGTGTGGAAGAAAGGAACCTATAAATATTGTGACAGAAATAAAAAAAATTGATGTTGTAATTAGTCCTAAGGCTAAGAATGTAGGGACAGTAGGGGTGAAGGAAAAAAATTTATTGAGACAAGGTTTGATAGTGAATAAGCAAGAGAGTGATGTGGTACGGACTATGGAGTGTTCTATAATTGAGAACAAGGTGGGACAACTTTGAGAACACAGTGGGATAACTTTAGAACAAGGTGGGGAAACAAACAAATTGTGTAGGTACAAAAGTGAATAAATATGATAGTACAGTAAGTACAATGAATGGTAAGGATAGTAAAATGATGATAGGTGTTCACAAAAAAAAAGTCAGATATCAGAAATGCAGAGATAGAATATGCAAGAAGTTAAGGGTAGATGCAAGGATGAAATTGAACCAAAGAAGAAAATAGTGCAAGAGGCTACTAACCATTGTTTGTGTGCAGGTACAAGTGTAGGAAGACAAACAAGTTTGGAACAAGGAATGGAAAAAGAACATGCATAGGTTTTGAGGACAAATACAAAGACTTATCCAAGTGTAAGTATAGTTCAAGGTGTAGGGTAGTATGAAGAAAAAAGCATGGTACAATGGCAGGAGTTTATGCACCAGAGGTATCTAAGTGAAGCTTGGGGAAGTTGGTATCAAATTTAACTCATGTGGCATGAGTCTTTTCTTGTGGGGGTGTATGGTGCAGGAGCACCTACACCTTATTTTCAATTTTGAATACTTGAAGGTTGATAAGTTGGTTCTTAGGAGAGTCATTAGTAAATTGAAGTGCTTTGAGTCTTTTTTCCTAAATAATTTCAATTAAGACAATTCATGATGTAATAAGGTGATTTGGAGTCATTTAAGTCTAAGTGTCAAAAGTTGCACAATAATGTTGTCAAGTTCAAAATCAAAGTTATCAAAAAGAAGTTTTAAGGAATATGAGGAGATTAGTGTTTTAAGTGGTAGTTGAGGAAGTTAGCCATTGGTTTTTTATTCAAGAATGTATTTAAAGGCCTAAAAAGGCTCGATCATTTGCTATTGAAGAATGTATTGAAGACTAAAGCAATAACAATGCTTATTTTGAGTAGATTTTTTGTGTTTTCAATTTATTTTTGTAATTGTACAGACTTGTACATATAGTAAATGCTCTAAATATCTTTGTTTTTCTATAGGGAATAGAAGTATATTTTTTTTGAACTCATTTTGAGGGCCTAACATTCATTTTGGAGGGAGATTTCTTTATTTCTTTGTAACTACCTGTTAAGATAGTGAAGACCTTGTTTTGAAAACAAAATGACAAAATCAGTCATCCCACCTACTATATAGACTTGTGCTTCGATGGGATGACACATTTGATGTTTGATTAGATGTCTAAAACTTTTAGGTGTTAGAATCAAGATAACTGGTTTTGAGTAATGCCATAGGGCTAGGCAATGCCATTTTTCTTATGAAATTGGTGGCTAAGTGAAGGGTTTTGATAAATTATTAATGGTACAGTCCTTATAAGAGTTCTTTAACCTTGTGTAGGGTATAAATGATGTGTTTCATGCTTTGGTTTGGCTTGGAAATCTAGTTATATAGTTTTTCAGTAAAACCCTAGGGTTTTGTGTGTATTTGGAGGGTTTGCTAGAGTAGCACCCTAGAAGGCTTGTAGTGGTGAATTGATTAGAGAATTTGTAGTTTTGGATTACAATTTAAGACTGTATAAATACTTTTTGTGATTGCAAGGTGTTTTGAGGGTACTTTGTTTGTAAAAGGGGCTAATTCTAGTAGCCTTTGTAGGTTCAATTTATGTTTCTCAATGTTGACATGAAGAAGTCTTGTGGGATCTTTTTGGGATCTTGTATTAGGACTATGGTAGGCCTCTATTGATTTTTTGTAGGCCTTTTTATGACCTTCTTCAAGAGTTTTCACCCATGGTTGTGTTGTGGGGCTAGAAGCTTTTTGAATGAGTCTTGGAGAGATTGTGGTTTGAGTGACCAAAGGTTTATTTCTTAGGTTGTGTCAATTCATTTTGAGTTGAATAGAGTGATTTCTACCACCTAGTCGGCACCAGATTTTTTTATGCCCTTGGTGATTTTTCCCAAGTATTATTCTTTGTATGGCATTGGTAAGTTTTCCCAATGTGGATATGTGATATGACATTGGTGAGTTTGCTCCAGTATGTACTGTGTTATGGGCCATTTTTACTTGTACTAAGTGATGACCTTGTTGAGTAGGAAAAGTGATCCTAGATCCAATAAGGATAACTAAGATTATCTCTTTTCATGGTATGTGTAGGATCATCATGGAAAAAATAGGCCATTAAGTGGTGAAAAATCTAGAAAAATCAGAGTTAGGCAACTTGACGTAAAAATTTGAATAAGTTATCTATATTAAATTTCAAAAATATGTAAGAATAGAATCTATAGAAAATTGAATGAAGTTTCTAAACTACTAGGTTTTTTTTTTTAAATCTATTTGGTGAAAATTTGAAATTTCAATGTAGTAGTACTTAAATTTCAAGGAAAAAATAAGTAGGTGTCTGTCTGACCACCCTAACCACAATAAAATGATAATATTTTTTATAATTTTTTAGATATAAGTAGAGGACTCATGTCCTGATGTGGTGCATATTTTTTTTATAATTTGTTTCCAAGTAAAAAATTAATTATGAAATTTTTATTATAAGTTTTAAAAAATATAAAAAACCGTATGTCTAACCACCTTAACTTGGTCAAAACTTCATGAAATTCAATTTTTTGTTTAATCCTATAGTATGTGAACCATAGAATGTGACACATGTTTTGGATTTAAAATATGTGATACTATTTGAAAGCTATAGATGTTTTTCAACCAGCCTATCAATCAAGACATTAGTCGTAATTCAAATAGAAACTGAATAATAATTATTTATTAAATTCAAAGTAAAGCCTAATTTATATTGGTGGAAAGATGAGAATCTCCTTTAAAAACCCTTTTTGTTTCATCAATTTTGGGTAAAAAAAGGTCATCAGCCACATACCCATCATATCGCCACTTTTTGGCCCATCATGATCCTACACATACCCTTCATTTGAATCAACATTAAGCATAAATTAATTAGGTTTTATGATTGAATTTTTCCATAATGGAGAGCTAACCTCCTAGGGCTTATGTTTGTTTTTGAGTTTTGTTGTGATAACTTTGATGTGTGATTTGGCAAGCCTATTTGATTTATAACCCCAAATCTAAAAATATAATTTAACAGAAAAATGAAAATGGAAAGTTACATAATTGACCTAGATCTAATAAATGATTGAAATGAGGAGTTTGCACTACAAACTTGGACCTAAATTGGCCAGTCTAGGGCATGGTGCACCCTATATTGGGATCCTCTTTCCTAGGATCTAAAAACTCTAAGATATTGATTAAGGTTTGCATTCTACTTCCCTCGACACTCACTCTTTGAAACCTCCATATCTAACATGTACACATGAAAATGGGGGAGAAGGTTGTGCACTATATAGGGGATTTCCTAAGTAAAACCCTATGTTGGTATTCCTACCTCCACAATAGTGATTGATAATGATCAAGCAGCATACCTTAGGGTAGGTAGAGGCTAGAACAACAATAATTGATTGAAATTGATAAATGATAAATGATAATGTTACCCTGATGTGAAAACCCTTGATGAAGAGATGTCACACAAGTTTCCACAAAAAAATGATTGATGGATACCTTAAATGCTTGATGGACTTGTAAAAGGTGAGATCACAACATAATGGATTGTTGCAACTAGCATGTAGTGGATAACTAAATGCATCTTCATGATTTGGCATGATTGATCATGATAGGTCCTTGAACGTAATTGCTTCTTGCATCTTGATGTCTTGTAACCTTGGACTTAAATGATGAAATTGTTGTAATAATGTTGCTAATTTTTCCCATGAATGCTCTTGACTAATTTTTGAAATAATCTTTCTCTCTAAAATTTCCAGTTCATTCAAATGGTGAAAACACTATTTATTTATATACTAGATTCTTGCTTTTTATGGATTGAAACTTGTATAGGAGTGAATTTGTACCCCTTATGCAAATTCCCCTTTTACACTTCTTCACCTTAGAAAACCAAATCCAAATGAAAAATTCCACATCAACCCACAGCCTTTGTTCCACTTGGCATTCATCTTTTGTGTCAGTAGAAGAATAACTATTGGGGACGCCCACGCGGTGCACAAATTTCCACATAGCGCACTTACATTCCTGCAGATTCCTATGTCTGAAGCTAGCGGAGGCATTACACTTCCCATTGGGGTCAATTTGTAATGCCCCTCTTTGGCCAACCGACTCAAATATGGTTGTTTTCTCATCCCACATTCAGAAAACCTCTTCCTTCATGCATTTCATCTCTCTACACAATCCTCTAAGCATTCAACTAATCTTCTACACACTCTTTTAGCATTCTAAGCATTCTCAAGTAGCATTGATCACTCTCAAGTAGCACTTTGGCACTCCATAGCAGTAGCAACAACATGTTCACTCTGTCAACTTTGTAGAGAAAGTGTGGAACAACACCATTGCAATAGGGGCTTGAGTCTCCTCTTTTTCTCCTCCATTAGCTGGTGAGCTCTTGGTGGAGGTGGTAAGAATTTTCACTCCTCTCCTCTACAATTTGGTTGAGTAGCACATTACTGTTTTGTAGTGCTTATTGTGTTATTTACTTTATTTCTTCCTTTATCACACTTTTCTCCATTATTTCTATCTTGACTATCTGTGGATGTGTGAACACCAAAACATGGGTCTGACTAAAGCAAACCCCTATACAGTGCCCCAACATCTTTTCCCTTTCTTGTGTGTAGGTGGACATGCATTTGGAGCTAGTTGATGAACAAGCTCTTTTGTGAGATCATCTTTGTCACCCTAGCTTTAATATACTTGCTTTATCATATTCATTTGTATATATCTTACTTAATAGTTTTGTTTTGTTCCCTTATAAATCACTAGCTAGGTTGTTAGCTCATTTTCTGGTAGTTCCCGAGCACTATATTTTTGGTCCTTTAGTCGTACGGATGCCAACGCACCTGAGAGATGCTAGTGCACTGCGTTGTCATCCTAGAATAGCACTTTTATCCTCAGGAAGAGAGCTACCTGAGGTGCAATGTTGAACCCAAAAAATGGCTCGCTTAGCCCCAAAACTAATTTCAAGTCTATTAAGTGATTGAAGGACCTTATAGTCCTCATCATTCTCATCCCTCATTTCCAAAACCCCCTTTAGAGTGAGGTAATTTAGGGCAGCCTTTTGCTCTTGGCTCTCCGTGACCTAGGGCCTTGAATGTGGTTGGTCCCCCTCTCTTACATTTTTGGTGAACCCGATGTGAACCTATGTATGCTCATCTGTTGGTTTTGAGGCTTTTCCCTTATACCTTGTGATCATTGTGCCCTTGAGTGTTGTGAAGGTTTATGAGCATCACAACCTAGTCCACAACCTGTGGGTATATTGTTAGGAGAAGTGTACAACACCTTTTGATGGAAAGGAAAAAGGTCACTAATGGTTTCTCTACAAGCCTTTTTGTTGGACCCATCATTGGTCTTGCCACATAGGAGCAATTGTCAAGGGGTGAGGTAGGATTCTCTGATGAAACCAATCACGTCCCCACTCCTCCTACATCTCCCACATCATCATCATTAGATGAGCATGAGGTTGTTCACATTCCTTTAGAATATGCCTCTAACATCAACAAAGGGTTGGGTGACTTGGAACATCATTTGGAAAAAGACCCAAAGTTGGCCAGGGCCACCTGGGTTATCAGTGAACTAAAGTATATGCTGGGAAAAGACCGAACATGCATAGAACTCTTGGCTAGTCTCTCTAGTCTAACTAATGCATGTGCTCCTCCAAACAATCTTAACATTTTATGAGGAGCCACTTTTGAAGATCATGAGAGAAAGTTAGGAATTTTGATGCCTCCTACTTTTGTATACATGGCCAATGTTGTACCCTTGATCAACATCCCCTCTACCTCTGAGGGATCTGAAATTATCAAAGTGAACAAGATCCCCTTGGATTTTAGCTTTACCCCTCCTTTCAACTCTAGTGGTGGAGGTTTTGGTGGGATGGGAAATGGGGGCTTTGGTAGTGGTAGTGACTTTAGCAGCGGGGGTGGTACTAGTGGAAGTGGTTCCAATGGAGGTCATGGTTGTGGCTTTGGAAGTGGAGGTGGCTCCGGTGGAGGCCCTACTAGTCATGGTGGCTTCGAAAGAAATTCCGTTGGAGGTCACACTGGTGGGCCTGGTGATGGCCCTGATGGTGGTTCCTCTAGCCCTATATTTTCTAACAACCCTATTCTAAACACTCTTCTTCAAAATATGGGTAAGATACAAAGCCAGTTAGTGAGTCTCTCCCAAGCTTCTGCCTAGCCTATCTTCCAACCCTTCTTCTGGAATAGCCCATTGTTGGTCACAATTTTGAACACTCCCTTCCCTCAAGGAATAGAGATTCCTAAATTTGATAAATATGGTAGCAAAGGTGACCCATAAACACATGTGTCTACCTTTAATGCCCTATGCACAGATTTCTTCCATCACAACACGTTGATGGAAAAACTATTCCCTCGATCTCTCAAGGATACAACACTCAAGTGGCACTGTTCCTTGCGCAATAATTCCATTTTTTCATTTGACCAACTTGTAAACCAATTCTTATGACAATTCCAAGCTAACATCAGGCCAAAGATGACCTTTTTGGATCTCATTCAATGCAAACAAGGTGATAATGAAAAAATTACCAATTTCATAGTATGGTATCAAGCACTCTTCTCACAAATCTCGTATCTGCTACTCGATTTTGACGTGCAAAAGGTATTCATAAGGAATTTATAAAGGCCTTGGCAAGAAATTTTTTCCCTTATGAAATACCCTTCTTTTGTGCATTTGTGTGCAGCCCTACGAGAGTATCGAAAGATGGTAGTTTAGTTTGGGGGATCCTCCTTTCTCTCCCATTCTAAAGGGAAGTCCATCATATCGATCTCTGGGAAAGGTGAAGCTATTGTGAATGTAGTAGCCACTACATATGACAATGACCTCAAATGCAACCGAAAGTTCACACAAAGTTAGAAAAATCTTATTCTTCCATCTTGCAAAAGTTAGTGAAGGATAAGATCATAACCTTTCCAAACCCTAAACCTCTTAAGGAGCCTTACCCTAGTTGGTATGATGCAAGTACCTATTTTTAGTACCACTGAGTTAATGAGCATGATACCAAATGTTGTATGCACTTGTGTCATGAGATACAAGACTACATCGAGGATGGTACTATTTTTCTTGATGGAAGCAAACAAAACATGAATAAATCAGTGGCGAAAGAAAATACTGAATTGCAAATATACATGGACCCATTTCCGTCACATTCTGCTAACATGATTGTCAATCCCATCGATTCTATCACTCAGCTTGAGGCCTATGTTAACATGGTCACAGTTACTCCTACCACACAACCTACACCCAAATCCCTAGATGTGACATTCACTTCACAGGACTTACCCTTGAATAACAAGCCCTCTCCCCTCTACATTCCCACTTGACTCAATGGTAACATTATGATAGGAGTATGAAGAGATGTTATTACTGAATAGACATTGTGGCTTAACTCACTAAATAGAAAAGAGTATGAAGAAACAAAATCCACCATCCATACACATGAAGGTCTTTTTCTAAAGCCATATGGCTCGATAAATTTTTCCATCCTAGTTGGACCTAGGGTTGTTGACATGGTTTTCAATGTCATTCTGGAGTCGGATTTGTTCTGGATGAAACTAGGCATACCATGGCTAGCTTCCATGAATGGAATAGCCTCCGTTATCCAGAAATGTCTAAATTTCTCCCATGAAGGTGTTGTGCACATAGTGCATGACACTAGATACCAACCTTTGGTGTCCCATGGGGGATATTCATTAGAACATTTTTGACCCACCCCATTTGGTCCGCTTCCTCCAAGAACATACATACCTTACAAAAATGATGTGAAGTATAAAATCAAGGACAAGAGATAGCCAAAATTGGCTCTTCCTATAGCACAGTAGCCACCTGCCTCCTCTTCCCGAAAAGGGAAGGAGAAGCCTGCCTCCTCTCAGGTTGACTCGTCTACTCCCCTTTCTTAGGAGTATTTGATGAGAAAACTTGGCTTCTACCCATTAAGCCTGATGATTCCTCCTTGGTGTAGACCCAAGATCAGGATATCAGACCTCCCTACTAAACCACCAATACCTTGGTACTATTTGTATGGTAGAGGAAAATGTCAGGTCCCCGAGGGGAATCCTCTATGTCTTGACCTTCGCGGCCTCCTATCGCTCCTACTCCCAAAGTAGTAAATGGGAAGAGGCCTACTACCAAGGAACTTGAGTCGACTCCCCATGTTGCTTCTCAACCTATTCCTCTTTCTCTCATTCAAGATTCTGCTCCTCCACTAAAAGCAACTGTATTAGACACTCTCATGGCCGAGCAGGAGACTTTTATTCCTTCACAACCTCTAGCCTCTAGTTCAAAGTCACAGAAACCGCCTTGCATGTGAACACAAGTGCTGGCGAAAGGATCTCATGGTTGAGCAAGCTGCCTTATAGAGGAAGGAAGAGGAGATGACCACCCCTATATCAGGGCCTCTTGCAGTGTCCTCCTCTCTCCTCCCCTTTTCTTTTGTTCATTCTAGCTCTGTATCACTTTTGGCTTCCATTGTGATTACGAATGCGCCTGACCCTAAAAAGGTGCAAGTGTTGATTGCTCCTTTGGTGGATCCACCTCTGTTGATTTCCCTTCTATGTGTCCCGCCTTTCCCAAAACCCATAGATATGATGAACACTTCGGTGGTATCTACTACAATTTTCTCTTCCTCCTCTTCCTCTGCACCTCTTGCCTTGTCTATGGGGAGTTCATGTCCCCTAGTGGAGTAGAAGGTAGAGAGTGGTCCTTCCAACAATGGAGGATGCAAGAGGATCCCACCTTCTCTGAAAGGTGGTCCCATGCTAACTTGTTATTTCCTAGTGATGAAATCAGTCCTAACTTCCCCTGAGTTCATCACCGCTCTCGAATCACTCGACAAGCCTAGCAGTGAATCTTAGGC
>VDFB02029621.1:0-16160 GCA_007258455.2 Sequoia sempervirens | reverse complement strand
GGAATTCAAGCTTTAAAAAACCATTAAAAACATTTTCTTTTGTACAATATATATTGTTAGATTGCTAAGTTCTGGTTGAGTTTTTTCAGATAATCCAAGTCTGAGTCAAACACTCAAAATACGGCTCTGCTGAGATTTTGCCAAGTGCAAGTCTCAACACAATGGTGTATATAAACATAATCCTTGGTATGTCTTATTGCTTGATGCATCTCGTTGTATGTGCTAAAGACCTGAATGTATTACATTATCATACAGTGCAACCTTGCATTTTGAGTTGCCCTTGGTATTGCATTTCCTCCTATTTGACAAATCCTTGAAGCAAAAGCCTATACAATATAATAATCTAATAAAGATGATTAGAATTTTTAATATTCCCATTGACATAAGAAATGTTAATGCACATATGGCTGCTGCTTCTAGCAAGTCCTTGTTTAATGTGAATTCTCTCGTATTGATATCCAAAAAGGTAACAATGGGGTGGCAGTCTGTCTTGAATTCATGTGCTCTTGTTTCTGAATTCGGGCTTGGTATAAGCTATTTGTTTTTTGTTGATTTCTAGATTGTGAGGTGTACAGATGAAACATAATCCAAGTTTATTGGGATGATTGAGTTAAAAGCTCTATTACAAAGAAATCCTCAGATAGGATATGTACCAGTAACCAGAGGTCAGCTGATTCGGGTGATTTGGGATTAAATCTAATTGCATGTAGAATTAGCCCAACTCTGCACACTTTAAAAGTTCATTATCCTATCTCTGTATACTTACTAATCCTGGTCATTGTTTCCATTCTTATGGATGAAAGAACTTTCCTTCAATTCTTTGTTTCTCTTAACACTACTACCTGTCACCTGTCCATGGAAGTTGTCTGGTTATGATGATGAATCTCCAAACTAGTTTTTAGGCAGAATTGAAGATTTAATTTAACTTGATTGTTATGATAAGAATTTACTTGATTGCATTACCTAATTGCAATTAGCCCAACTAATTGGGATTAAATCTAATTGCATGTAGAATTAGCCCAACTCTGCACACTGTAAAAGTCCATTAGTCCTATCTCTGTATACGGACTAATCCTGGTCATTGTTTCCATTCTTATGGATGAAAGAACTTTCCTTCAATTCGTTGTTTCTCTTAACACTACTACCTGTCACCTGTCCATGGAAGTTGTCTGGTTATGATGATGAATCTCCAAACTAGTTTTTTAGGCAGAATTGAAGATTTAATTTAACTTGATTGTTATGATAAGAATTTACGTGATTGCATTACCTAGATGCAATGAGTGCCAAGTGGACCATTCATGCTCGTGAGAGATGGGTTGCTGTGAATACTCATGAAATATGGGTCAATGAGTTTGACTCAGAAACTACTCAGAAACTAGGCAGTTGAATTCTGATAAAACAACACAATGATAAGAATTAAAGGCTATTGGAACTTGTTAAGTAATTTTCTCATTTGAGGTTCTAGCATTTTCTTTGTAAGGGGCTCCTTATTTGAGAGTGCTATTTCCATATTAGTTAAGGGGCTCCTTTTACCTGGGAAATTCGATTATATGTGGTTTGTCAATTAGTTACATGGTGCATATATAGAATACAGTGGCTATAGTCTTGAGGGGAAGAGAATCACTAGAATTACACAGGAAACTCGTGTATTCACTAAAAAACATTGCTGTCCAGCAGTAAAAATTTCCCAATTTTTCCCCGGATAGGCATCATAGAAGGATATTAGAGATCTTCTAAACATGTTTTGGGCCTTTGGCATTCTTATTGTTGTTTATTTCTATAAATTGTGATTCTGATTCAGAAGGTTTCACTTTTCTTCTTTCATTGCTATGTTTTCAGAGCTGTTTTAGTCTATTTGCTGCCTCATTTCTATGACTTCACACATCCAGGAAGAGTCCTCCACTTTATATGCTTGGCAATTTCCAAATTTACAGTGCATTTATAGAGTTTTTAGGTATAGACATAGGTACAAGACGGATATAGTAGCCTCAGCTTATACAATGAACATTTATACATTAAGAAAGGTTTCTAGTCATTATGTTTGTTTCTAAAATTTGTACTGTATGGAACATGATATGGATGTACTTAATGTAGTAATAATCACTGAGAAATTGCTGATTTTTGGTATCGATCAAATTCCGTTGCGTGCAGGCGATTCTCGGGCATCATCACGCAAGAACATTTCTTGGAAAATACATACACCTTTTTTACTCTTTGGGTGTCTTAATCTATGGATAGCCAGGGTAATCTGAGAATGCCACGCAAAAGAAGTCAGTGACAGTTTTTGAATGGCATTCAATTAGAAGATTTCCCTTCATACGATGAACTTTAACATTCAACTTGAATGGTGCCTTTATTCAAATCATGCTATTCTTTTACAACCTAAGATTCATCTAGAATGGCTGGGATAAACATACAACCCTTGAGACCAGCAGCCTTAATTTAATTCTGTGTGATTTTGAAAGGACAAATGTGCAGGAGTTTCCTTAGGACGGTTATCAGGATTCAAATAATCAAAGGATCATCTGAGATACGGATCAGAAGCTACTGCTTTGGGTTCCCAGAGAAAAGGTAATCTTCCCACAAGCAATGAGGAAATTAATGACAAACTTTATTTAAATCAAGCAATTGATGTCACATTCATTTGTTGCTATATGTTCTATATAAATCAAATCAACATTCAATATATTGTATTTCAATCGATTAACTTTCCTGTAGAGTAGTACTTGAAGTTAAACTGCAGTACATAATGGAATGAATTTCGGCTCTCCTGTTCCCACTGTTGGCACTGTTTTGAATAGGCTGATTGCTGAAAGCCTGAATGTAATGATAGAAGGATATTTGCTTCTCATTCTGTCATTGCATTTAAGGACTTGAACAGCTTGAACGAAAAAATGCAGGCCATTTGTAACTACTAATTACGTTCAGGTGCTCATCATCAAGTTTAGTGATGCCCTAGCAGTTAAATTGGTACAGTGAAACATAAAATGAATGTCAGTTTTCCTCTTTCGAATCCAAATACTTGGAAAAAGGAATGCTCAAGTTTAAGATGGAACAAAATTAATTGAAAGTAGCATCATATGAGACCTACAAGTACACAACCACCTCTAAGCATTTGTTAGCATAGGGGAGGAATCATAATTTATAGAAATTTACTGCTTTAGGGTTTCCACCATTCTATAAAATTCTATTCATGAATGCCCTAAGAATTCCAATTTATGCATGATATTTTTAACTTAAAAATAAAAATTAAAAAAATCTTAAGCCAACCTCTAGGGAGATGGGGAGATTTAGACACGATAAACATATTATTTGATTAAATTTTTAAAAAATACAGATACTTTCGAATCATATTGTTTGTTCAAATATTGAAATTGCTCGTTCTATCTCTGAAAATACCCTTATCACAGTTTCTGCCAAATTCCCTTATTAGTCTTGCAAAACACCCCATTCCTGGGGTTCTCTATGGAAAAAATTATGGACTCGCTTGTTGCAGCATTAATGGAGTTTTTGGTTATTAGTGCACCAAAGCCTCTCTTTGTCCAGAAAGTGAAGTGTGTAAACAACATTAGTTTCTGCCAAAAATTTCTCACTATCTCGCTATGAGATACTACTACACTGATGCTCCAAGACTCCCCTCATATATATATATATATATATTTTTATATATTTATGACTTTAGTATTCCCTTTTTTTTAATTACTTACTAATAAGTTGTTTTTGAACTAATTAAAAATTTAAATTTTCTAATGTGAACATGTAAAATATTTATTTTACATATTTTAGAAATTATTTATTGTGAACATGAGCGACTAAAATGGTTTGGGTGCTATGGGGGATTTTTAGGAAGTATAAGGTGAGTTATTATTTTGACAATATTTTTTATCTTGCTTCTATATGCATTATCTTTTATAACTTAACTATAAGTGGTAAATTAAATAATAAAGGTCAACTATTATTTTGTGTGATTTTATTAATTTAATTTAAAGAGTTGAATTTTGAAATGATTGAAATTTATTTATTTTAAATATTCTCCATTAAATGTCTAATAATATATTTATATAATTTTATTTTATAAATGTTATATGTACAAATTATAAAATCAGTATCTTAACATTTACATAATTTCAATAATTGATATTAATATCTTAATATTTAATTTGTATTTTGATTTTTTAATATTTTACTAATATTATTTTTTACTTTATAAAAATAGATCTTTACAAACTATTTATATATTTTTAATAATTATTAATACAAAAATTTAAAACAATTTATATTCTTAATTAAAAAATTACAATTTTATATTAAAATTATTTTAATGATAATAAATTTACTTTTAAAAATCATTTAATATTTTAGATAATATTATTTTATAAATATAAAATATATAATTATAAAATCAATATATTAATATTTATATAATTATAATAATTAATACTAATATGTTTTTGATAAGGAAAAACAGGTTTTGAAGGGACCTCGAAACCCTTTACAAAGATGAAAAGTTGCAAAAGAAATTAAACACTAAACCCAACAACCAAAAAAACTAAAAAGCTGACATAAGATGCAACAAAAGCAACCCGTCAGCAACCCCAATAACAAAAAACATCAGCAAACCTGTTGAACAAAAAAAGGAAGCACCAACTACAGTAACTTATCTAAAACATCAGCCGAGACCATATTCTCCTTAATGACCTCATGCATATTGATAACATCCTTCAGCTCTTCAACAACAACAACCCTCTTTTTTGTCTGACTTCTTGTCCTAAGGCACAAACCAGCCTGTAAATCTTTATCCAACACAAGAGTAGAAGCCTCTGCTTTCTACACCAGGTAAGAGCCACTAACCCCTTCAATCATTTTCTCCATATCTCCCATGTCAAGAGGTTTACCCGTCCAATTCAACGCTTTCTCATTTAGAACAGAAAGACCCATCACAGTGGTCTTCAAAGAATTATTATTGATATTGACCACTATTTTTAAGTCCTCTGACATCTTTCCAATTTTATCCTCTAGACTTGCAACTCTGTCCTCCAACATTTTATTAACAATACCTTCCAAAGAGGAATCCTTTCCTCATGAGAAATCCCCAAACGACCGGCATCCACTAGAAGCTTATCAAGCTTAACATGCATTGATTTAACTTTTCCTTTTATTTCCCACTCCTTTTGGTTGCCCCTAAGAAAATCAACATAAACATCCTACCAATTTTTCATTTGAAGATTGAGCTCCTTTACCTCAGTAAATAACCATTTAACCAAAGAAAGCAGATTTCTTGTCCCATCTTCAACCATCCTACAAAACATATTCATGTCAACTTCATCCCAGTTAATTGGAGGTTGATCATTCTGCTCCAAGTCATCAGGGGCATCAAAACAATCCCTATTGTGGTTGTCCTCTTCTTCGACAAGGGAATCCTCGACCTCCACAACGTCCACCTTGATCCTCTCCTTGTTTGGCAAGTCGGCCAAATTAGCTAACACCTCCAGACGCTCCTTCACTTCCCTCTTTGTCAAAGAAAAAACTTGAGAATTAACCACTTTAATCCCTTGCATTTCAATGGGACTAGTCTCTATTGACTAATCCTCCATCATAGAATTACACATAACAACAGGATCATTAGATTGATCACCCACATTTTTCGAAACCTTAAGCCCTAACACAGGGGAGCTCTCCAGCAGACCAGTATTACCAGGAACAAGGTTCCCCAATAAGGCTTCTGAACATAATCAACATTCGAAGGAGCCACTTCACCCTCAGGAGGACATACCTTCAAACCCTCATTACCCGAAGACAACACATGATTCACATTCGGACTAGGGGCATTCGCTTCATCACCTATCTCAAACTTCCTTTTGGCTGAAGCTTTAACTTTCTTCGAGCCTTTGGTTTTCCCCTTCGAAGAATTTCTAACAGAATTGGCCAAAGTCTCCCGCAACTCCACATCAGTCTCATAACCCTTACCCCACTCTTTTGATTCCTCTTCCACTTCCTCAGAGCCTTCTTCATCAACAAACATATCCTCATATTCTGACTCTTCCTCCTCAGAACTACCGACCCATTCACCGACAGAGTCCCTAGTATCATAACCATCATTTTTAACCCCCTTCTTACCAGGAGTTTTAGGGGAAATTGAAATCAATTTAAGCTCGATATGAGCAAATAACAAACTCATAAGCCCTTCATGAAGAACCGCCTTCTTAGGGTTCTTCCTGTGGTCTTCAATACTCTTCTCCATAGAGAGTAACAAGTAAAAAGGAAAGGAGATTGAAACCTTATGCCTAAAATGGTTCAAGAGCACAAAATGATAAGAGTAAACCATAAAGAATCTACCTTCAAGGGTGAAATAGTACATAATGGCCTTCACGAGGTCCCTCCAAAGCGGCTTCATGGACATCCTAGCATAACCTCCACTTCCAATTTCGCTAAGCTTTTTCCTCTCATCATGTTTGAAAAAGTTCACAAAAGCCTCTTGGCCACACCCCTGTCTCTAAAAAACTTCCTCCCAGTAATCGAAAGACTAGTTACCTCCACAATAAAATCCTCATCAATACGAAACTCAACACCCTTGTACCACAGAGACCTCACATTCTAGCCTTTCACGAAGAAATTAGTAGCATCAGGGTTCGGGCCTTGAATTCTTTGCATAAATTGCGTAACCCCCCCGTCCCCCCAATCTAAATGCTCCCACAATGTAGCATTCTTCTGAAACTCTTCACAGGAACTCGGCTCAATTTTGCAATGGTTGCCACCCATGGTAACAAGCAACAACCCAGAACACAATGACACCTGGAAGAAATGTAATAGAAAAAAGAACCAGGCACTTTTCAAATCGATACAACAAACACCCACAATACGTGTGGGCTTATCATTCCAAGTACTTCCCTGCCAGAACTGCTAGTCCATCCTTCTACAAAAACCAAGGAAAAAAAATTAATCAGATAGGGCAAAGGTTTGATGTTCCATATCCAACTCAAAATCATAATGAAAAACCTTTTCCCAAGGACACCACACCTATAAAGAAGCCATCTAGTCATTATTAGAAATACCAGATTAATGTATTTATTCAAAAGAACTTGCCATGGTGCATGAAGTTGGGTAGCAATTTTGTGGTCACCGCGTTGATATGCAAACTTAGTGTTCCTATAGTAATGAAAGTGCATTATAACGCCAGCTTTGTAAGTTTCACTAAAAAAAGAAAGAAAAAAGTGAAAGAATTTGTCTTTGGAATACCAACCCAAAGGCTCGAGGGCATTCCCCAATGAGGTCGAGATGTAAGCTTTTTTTCAACTTATAGTTTTTTCACATAATTAGGTCTGTGTCACTAATTTGACTGCATTTGATTCAATATCGATAAAATTGAACACCACATTGGTGTAATGTTAGGTTCTTCTTAGCTATCCAACCATGCAATTTTTTCACTTTCCGACAATGTTAAGCCTTCACCATAATTTCTTTGTTTTGTATGTCTTTTTTTTTTTCCTGCAAAAGTAGTGTTTGGTGTTTTTTTGTTAATATAAATTAACTGTTCACTGCAAAATTTCAAATAAATTACATTTTTGGAAAACTAGACTCCATTCAAAAATTTAAAAAGAAAAGAAAATCAATTATTTTCCAAGATTCTCAGAGGGGGAGCAATAAACCAAAATTTGTTTTTTTTATAGGAAGTGCCCACTTATGTACTATTAGTAAAAAAAATCAAATTTTCATTAAAAAATTATTAGAAAAATCATGTGCATCAACTACATACTGTTAGCTATTTTCTCACCATAGTGATTTTAAAAATACTAAAACAAATTTTACCGTGCTAGGGACGTACAAAAGTTGTTATGTTATATTTTTCTGACAAAAACAAACCAATTTAGTAGCCCTCTTTTGAACCCTTAATCTCAACCATTTTCAAAATAAATTAGTAGTTTAGAAAGTAGACTCAGAGCACTTTGATCCTTGTTTTGTTCCATCTCAAAATTTTGAGTGTAACTATCCTCAATTTCATGTCCAAGGTCAACATTTCCTGATTTCAGAAAAAATAGTGGCCACTTAAGCCCCCTTTTGGGAACCATCTTGGTGCACTTACCCCTACACAGATCTCTCCAACACTCCCACGTTGGCAACACCATCAGCCAACATGTTCGCTTCACGAAAAACATGTGTGATTTTGATCTCCTCAAAAGAGTTTATAATGGCAATAGAATCATTGATAAAATGGGCAATAGACCATGATGGGGGCACTTCATTAAGAGACAATTTATCACATTAAGAGAGTCCCCCTCCAACCATAGCTGAGAAACCTCTTGTGTCTTAGCTAAAACAAGGCCATGGTAAGTTGTTGCAACCTCCGCAAAATGGTTTGTCTGGATTTCCAAGGGGAGATACTAATATGTTATATTGAGACAACATATTATATTTATTTTTAGTAACTAATTATATCTATAATAATATTATCAATACAATTATTATATTTATATTTAATAACTAATTATTTTTATAAAAAATGTGAGAGGTAGGGTGGGCGTTTCTCCACAATGAGGATGTGGAGAGATCGCGGCTATCGTCATGTAATTCGGGTTGGATGCATATGACACCTATGTTCGTTGGCCTTGGTGTTCTAGCTTGGCTCGGTAAGGTGATGTCAATTGATTGTGCTTGCTATAGGGTAGAGTGACAACTTGGTTTTGGTCGGCTGTGCGATCCAAGGTGGACGGGTCATGTCTCTTCATAAACTTTCGTTGGTTTGCAACACGTGCTTAAGGCGCCACCATTCCGAGGTACAAGTGGCGGTTGGGGAGGATGCATTTAGATTTCCCCATTGTTGGAAAGGATGACTCACCTCATATTTGTGTACTCATTCACTCATATGACGTCGACATTTTTTTCAATCATTTGCATGGCTGGTTTGTAGGCATTGTGCAAAGTAATAAATGAGGCTTTATGTGGCATTCTTTCATTCTTGAGTTAAGGTGGTGAAGGCAATGTCTCTTCTCTCTTTTGTGCGTTAGTTTTTTGGCTCAGTTCTATGGGTCTTGTGCTTCGATGGCAGAGAGCTCAAAGTTTACGCTGAAGATTTTGGTGGACTCGGTCTTCTGCTTTGGGGCCGACACTCCTCTTGCCCTTGGGTGCAAAGACCGCCAAAATGCATTTCAGGAGGTTATGGACCAACGCTTGAAACACATTCTACTCAATATTGACCCATTAATGGTTGTGGCAGTGAAGATGGTGCTCGATAAGGGGCATTTGTAACACAAGGAGTATTTTCGGGAAAACTCATAGGTGGCGTTGCGGTTCCTCGCTTCAATACTGGACAATTGGGTCCCTAAGGTGGAAGCAAAGCTACTGATGGCTAAATTGTTTAAAAAGGAACTTCTGGGTGGTTTGGAGGAGGCATTAAAAGTTTCTATTCTTGGCAAGGCAGCCCCGCACCCGAGTGACATGGAGCTGGTTAAGATTCTGAGAGAGGTAGTTAAGATCTTTCCTTTTCTCCTGGACTTAAAGGGGATGACCCTTATGCCCCATAGGATGATTGTGGTGGTTGCAGTTAGTTTTCTCAAGAAAATTTTTTGTTTGGTTGAGGTCTGTGACATGGATTGGGTCTAGGAGTTTGATGCCTTTGCGAAGGCAAATGGTTTTCTATAAATGTTGGGTTCTGGTGAATTTTGGTGTCCTCTTCCTTCTGTAGTGGTGTTTGGTCCTTGAGTGGTAGGTTGTTGCTTAGGGTTTCTAATAGATAGCACTATTCTCTCCACTCTTTTGTTGGTTTGCCGTTGTTGGGCATTTTGCCTGGTTTGTCTGGCTGGATGTTTTGGTCATGGTGGTTGGGTGGTTTGGATGGTAGTTTTGTGTTGATGAATATGGTTGGAGTTTTGGAGCCCTTTTGGGTTTCTTGCATCTGCATACGCTTGTAATTTCAGTTTATTAATATAATACAATCTCTCTTATGAAGCAAAAAAAAATTATATTTATAATAATATTATCAATACAAAAATTAAAACTTTTAAATATACATATTATATTTATTTATTCTTGAGGTAACATATTGTATGTCTATGTTTTAATTTTTTATAATACATTAAATAATTATAATTATAAGGTGTTATAATACTTTATCCAACATTAATAAATGTATGTAATTATTGTTTTAATATTAATGTATTTTAATATATCTTTATATTTAATATTAATGTATTCTAAATGATTATATAATTTTTTTTATTAATATATTAATATTTACAAAATATATCTAAATTATATAAAATATGTAGCTTCCATTTCCTCCCATTAAATTAAAATATAGGCATGCAGTAATATAGACATGTAATATCTTACAATATAGGCAAGCTAGAATATAGGCATGTAGTATCATAATAGGTTACATTTAGTGCGAGATTTGAGCCTAAAACAAGTCTCACCTTGTAAAGCACTATCGAGTCGTTGGAAAAAAAGTTTCAATTTTCGTTTAATGGTAAACCAGCTACCGTTTAATTGTAAAAGCCTCCAAAATATCAAGTAAAAACCTCCAAAATCTCACTTATCACATAAATGTTATATAAATATTGATTTGACAATGGATGGGAACATTCTATTTCCATTTGTATTTCTTTATGTTTTAAATCTATAAACTTATTTTCTTTGAGGAAAAAATTTAGATTTGTCTAAGTTTGTTTCATTCCATTATTTAGCATTTATTATTAATTGTTTAATCTAGCTACATGCAACTAGAATTTGCATACATTGTAACATGCCCATTGTTCTACTCAAAATAATTTCCAATTTTTTAACCACAAATGAAATAAACTATTTTGCTATTCACATTGCAATAATTTTTTTCTTTTCAACAAGAAGATATTGTGCACATTTGATATAACAATATTCCAATTTTCTCATTTCATTTCAATGAAATGTACAATCTTTCCAAAGTATTGATTTCATTCTCAATATAACATATCACATTTTACAAACTTCTACAGAATGGATACAAAGATACATGCATTGCTCTTTTGAGCTTTATTGGCAATAGATATACAAATTAGTCTTGATCTCGTCGAATTGGTGCATACATTCTAGTTGTCCCCAATACTGGCGCAAACATACCCAAACCCCGACTGCCAATTGATGAGGAGAAGCATCACTCAAGCGCTTTTCCGCCAACCACGAAATTAATGTGGTCCCCCACACATTTACCACATATGGTAAGATGGCCCTACCCTTCGATGAAGAGTTTGGTATCATAACCTCATAACAATAACCTTCTTGAGCTTAGTGTTGTGTCCTACATAACTAGAACTTGTATACAATCTACATGTATGTCAATCCTGAACTAGCATGCATAAAAGGAACACAGTGAATTGATAGTGTAACCAGTGGCAATTACACTACTTTGGCCAAAGTATTCTTCACCCAGTACTTCAAGTGAAAGTCATCCTATTCACATAAACTACCCTAGCTTGATTTGGATTATGACCATTCATATATCATGCATAAGCAATTCCCTCCAATGGGTAATCTTCAACCCCAGGAACAACCTATTCTCCTTTTATATTTACCATGACATTTCTACTAAGTAATTCCCATGCATAAGCTATCCCCTTCCTTGGATAATCTAATTGTCAGAATAACCTATGAACTCTTCATGGCTCTAACATACGAATAACTTTGTAATAATAACTTCATAATCTAAACTATAGCTACATAAGCTTCATCTTAAATCATATATACTCATCAATAATGACTCCATTTAGGAATATACCACAACAATAAATAATTCTCATCAAAAGTATAATCTCATCAATAAATGATGTCTTAGCTCAAAAACACAATCTCAACAATAAATGGCCTCAATTAGAAGAATAATCATATCAACAAATGACTCATTGAAAAGTATAGTCTTAGTAATAAAAGACTCTACTCAAGAGTGTAATCCTATTAGTAAAAAGGGTTATTCAAAAAGTAGAATCTCATCAATAATGTGACTTCATATCAAGAGTATAAAGCGACCAATCAAGTCACAATTCCAACTCGATAGGGTAATTCCAGCTATGTCTCCAATCAACTAGTAATTCATAATTTCAAGTGATCAACTTAATCACACAAGTTAACCTCATCCTTAGTTTAACCTAATCTCGGGATAATACTAGCAATCAATGATTAGTTCGATCATGTAGGTTATTCTCATCCTATGTGCTTTAAGCAAAGATCAAATGATCAACCCAACCGAGTAGGTTATTCTCAACAAAGGGTTTCAATCAATAATCAAGTAAATCAACAATCTAATGATCATTCTAGCATAGACTAACGATAAGGTTCACATGATCTCACATCCTATCAACAATGAATCATCTTTCAAACCATCACTATCGTTGTGTTGCTAGCCTTATCATTTCCAACGTTTTCTTAGCACTCAAGCTAACAAATTCTAGTTATCCCCTCGCAAGATATTATGTAATCCATTTCTCTCATTTCAATATACTTATAGTATAGGCTAAAATTATGTAAAGTCCATATAGAAACACATCATGTAAAATCCCATAGAGGTATATAAAAGTTTTAACCCATTAGATAGGCTCCATCAAGCAAGTTTTATCCAAGAACGTACAATCATAATCAAGTATCACAACTTATTCATACTATTCCTTTCTATCATAGTACTCAAATCTATTTAACCTTTCCGATATAAAAGACATAGGTTTAGATACTAGCATGGTTATTAAAAGCTCCAATTGACTAATCTTCTTCCTAGAATGAATCCTCAAGATCAATTGACACCTTCTCCAAGCTTCACTTGTCTATCCTCCTCTAACTTCACTCTATTCTCGCAATAATCTCAACACAAAATAACACAATACTCTCAACTCTCAGCTCACAAACAACACAAGATATTACCACACTAAAATAACAACATGAATGCAACACAATATGTGTCTCTTTCATGTAAAAGGCACCTCTATTTATATAAGAAATTGAACAACTCCAAACTACAAATAAGTTATCAAGGGTGACACTTTTCACTCCCAATGGTTTGACTCAGCCATCAAAACAAAAGGTGGCAGCTCAAATTGATGCACAACAAAAACATACTTAGCCATAGTGAATGAGTCGTCTCATTCCATAAGACAACAAGAAATATAATTAGAAAAGCAAGGTAATTGTCTCCTACAAGTCGACTTATTTGGATAGCTTCATATTTGACCAATTCATATATTCTCATAGCTTCATAAACTGGAATCTATATTGCAGGAAGGTTTACATAGTTCATAGCTTGGTGCCACCAAAACACCATGCCTCCTCTTCCTTTGGTTCACTGTATTTGTTTAAAGACATTTGATGTGTTTTAGTTTAGCTTATTCCCAAGTTTGACTTGGTCTTGCTTTCATATATTTACAAATTACATTGGCTGAGCTATCCATGCGTTTATAGTGCTGCTATTACTTAATACACAACACGTTGAAATGTTTACTCATTTCCTTATTTAATGTGCAACTCTTTATTATTATGTTTCATTCATTAAACATATGCCATGCGCTTATTGTCTTTACCTTCGTGCTTAATGCAAAGTCTATACACACACTCTTATATTATCTACACACATTAATAATAATCAATGCCATAACTTCATTATACCGAGCATATATATATATATATATCATAAACTGCATGAAACACCCCTTTTTAATCAACAACTGATCCATTACATGATTATGCATTGCTGAAAGAAAATGAAACAGATGCAGATCTTCAAAAGATTGTTGCAATGTTTCATGAAAGATGTAAAGAAACTCACTTACACCTTGATCTTGATCATGCCTATCGCCGTCTTGAACTGGACAGGTGAGCCGAATTCGATCACCTTCAGCTGCAACTCCAAAATCAACTTCTTCGAATGCATCCTCATACTTGGGTGCAAGCATGACCTCTGGTACTTTAGTGGCTTCCGAACTGGCTAAATATCTAATGGGGCAGCCTCTTGAAATGACAAAGGTTGAACTTTTATTATTGACTGCCTGATTGGGATCTTGAAGAGTAGTATCTAGCCTTTGTTCTTGTTCAAACTGAACAAACTTGAATATAACTCAACCTCCTGAATACTCAAATCAAAATTTTCCTTTTCAAAGGAGGAAGGAAAATATCCAAACAATGAGACAACCTCTTCCAACACACTTTCAATCAATGCAACAACCTCAAGCTCCTCTGTACATTAGAAAGGAGGCTGCTCACTAAGATTATATAAGTCAACTCCATGGGAAGTTTCTTGATTTGAGGGAATAATCTCATCCCCACCAAGACCACATTCTTCCTTTGGTTCCATGTCCGACTCCGCTAATTCATTGATATTGTGATAGGGCTTAATTTAGGTGCTAGAAAATGAACAACAAACAAAAAGAGTGCAAAATAACACTAAAACAACCTACACCTCAAGATCAGCCTTAGTTGAATTCAATACAAAATAAAGATGACAAATGAAACTTTTACCTTGTGCTGAATCGACTATCTATTGGCCCTTCTCGGGATCTTTGGTGTTGTATGTCTTTGATTGCACAAGATGCAAGCTAGATGATGATATGAGGATGGATGAAAGTGGATGCAAGTGTGAAAAATGGATAAGTATGGCTCCTAGAAATTTTTTGCAAGAGTTTGGCTACAATGCATGATCTCTCTCAAAATGAGAGAAAATAGGGGGTATTTATAGAGATTTTGGAATTCTCTAGGGAAATGGATGGTTGGAATTGAACCATAAAGATCAAGATGTAGGGCTAAGGTGAGTTGAGAACTCACAAGCCCTCACATCTTGACATGTGGCATGTGATATGGCTTAAAAAGGGTGATGTGTACATGAGGTGGAAGGATAGTACATGACATGGAGAGGGTACCTAGTACCTTGGGATTGAGACAAGATCTCCTCATAAACGAGGTACTTGTCCCCATGTGGGGGAGAGGATTACATGGGAATTAAAAATTCCTCAAATATTCCTCATAGGATGAGAGAAGGAATTTAAAATCTTTAACGCATTAGATTAAATGTGAATTAAAAATTCACATGGGGAAATGGAGATGCCTTGTTAAAAAAGGAAAAGCTTTTAATGAAGTTGACTAAGGACACATTCCATAAATGATATGGGGATTAGAGGTGACCTAATTATGTGATTAAGGTTGTGCAATTACTTGATTAGACTAATCAATGACACATTAGAGGCAAGTGGGAAATTATGGAGGATGGGACCCTAATGATGATTATGGGTGTGCACATCTTAATCATAAATTAATTATGACTAAGAAAGAGGGATTAGAGACCAACTTGCAAAACTTGGAGGATTTGAAAATGAGAGAGAAAATAAGGAATTTAAAAATAAATTTAAAATTCTCAAAAGATAATATGACCAAATTAAATAAAGTGATTCATTTATTTAATTTAGAGAGGAAAGAGGGGAAAATTATTTATTAAATTAAATACTTTGGGAAACCTTATGCAAGATACACAATATTAATTAAATGAATGATTTAATTAATACCGGCAAAGAGGAAGAATTAAATGAGCAAAAGGATAGTTAAGGAGACAACTTTCACCATATGGAAGTGGTCAAATTTGAATGTCTACATTTTTCCCTTCGAAACACTATTAGGATAATAGGGTTTCAAAGAAAAATAAAACACAGACAACTCTATGGAAGAAGCAATTGGAAAAGAGATGCCCTAGCATGGGAGAGATTATAAGCTACCCGAACAGAGGAGAATTAAAGGGGATTCCCCGGTCTCGCAAGGGAAGGCGTATGACGGAAGATTGGGAGAGAATGGTAGGGTATGCCCTAAAAGGACGGACTAAAAGGGGCCTCGCAACTAAAGATGAAGTGTATGTCAATGGAAAGAGTACGGAAAATCGAGAAGATCGTGACGAACCTAAGGAAAACGGGTTTACAATGTGGAAGTGGCGGCCCCAGGAATATAAGGGGTTAGGGAATTAGGTGAGGCTAAAAAAAGGTTAAATAAATGGAAAAATTTCCTTTTATTTGAAAACGTGAAAGAGGGGGGAAAAAACTATAAAAGGAAAATGAGGGAGCTACCTCTCCTCATTTGGACAGCTATCAAGTGAGGAGAGGAAGAAGAAGAGGAGAGAGCAAGAGGGAGGAGACACGATGCCAAAGTATGATTCAAACATCATTCATCAGGGG